>ML828172.1:14375-24580 GCA_009831015.1 Picea engelmannii | reverse complement strand
GGGCTTGAAACTAGCTGGAAATAAGTTATAAAACCACAGTCTATAATATTTAAGGATGACACAGGTGTTTTTTTACATCAGCGGGATCAACAAAGCCTTGGGATTCTCCAAAAAGTCATTTTTTTCATACTTCTATTTGGAAGTAATGATGAGTTTGTGATAGTAGGCACATTCCTTGGCCAAATATAGTTATTTATCTTATCAACAAGAGAAATTATAGCAATTAGTGTTGAGGGGGAAAAAATATTTAAAGGAGTTTTGTTGTGTCAGGCTTAATGGGATTATCTTGTAGGACCAACTTGGAAGCCAAATGGAGTGAAAGTTACATAATTTTTGGAAAATAGTTCCTCATTTGTTCCATTTGCACCAAATCCTTTGCCTCAAGATACTTCTTTGCTGCTACCTAGACCATTCCCTATTTCGATCGATGGTACAAGTGGCCATAAAGCATGCATGAATGTAGTATTTCAAGAGACCAAGCTGAGAGAAAATGTAACTGCAGGTCTTAAAAAGGTAACACACTAAGAGTTGACATGATGACAAACAATTGCCTAGAAGGGAAGAAATCTACATGATTAGCTTGCTCCTTTCTATTGCATTGGAGCCCGATAACTTTAATGACTTTACTATACAAAAATCATCTGAGGATAACTATTTATGAGTTCGAACTTTGTTAGGGTCATAACCCGCACATAGGTAGATCAATATATTCAGATGTAATAAAGGCAATATTAATAAGGCCTTTCAATAAAATAGAATAAGGCGGATGTAAGAAGACCTAATAGAAGCTTCCTCTTCTAGAAGGATCTTCCTCTAGATACTTCTCTTGATAGACATATTTAGTATAAATAAGGGTCGAGGGTATGAAAACCCTATCTTGGAGATTATTGTAACAGAGCGTTGCTCGATTGGAGGTTGCCCCCTTGAAGAGGCATGTGAACATTGCTTTCTGAATCAAAGTGTTATTTCTGTTGTTGTTCTTATATCATTTATGTGTTATTGTGGATATTATGTTGTATATATTATTGTTATTCTACCATTTCTAGCATTTTATTTATGTTCTGCATATTTATTATATCTGGTATCTTGCAAGTGGTATCAGAGCACTTTCCTTGGAAGAAATTGTGGTATTTTTTTTCCAGGGTAGAGACGTATTCCGACGTCTTTAAACCACAGAGATATGTCGTTACACGCATAAACCCGCGGTTGAGGGATTGATACATGCAGGAAATACAAGTGGTTCTTAAGCGCACATCTGTTGGCCACCCTTGTAACCCCTGTCAGTACCCCTTCGAGTGGTAGCGCATCAGACAACACCTGTGTACGGATCGACCTAGATTTTTTGAAGCCCTTTTTAGATAAACCTATCGGCCGCCAGACTTCTATAGTGTCATCAAGAACAACACTCAGGAAGATGCTCTCTAGTACCTGGGTAGTCGGATAGTACGGCTAAGGGTACGGTCTATCCTCCTTAGTTAGTGCACTGAGATATTGGGCCGATTACTACTGTTGGACCCCGCATGTATATTAGAGAGCTATAGCACAGGGAAAACCCTTGTCTATAGAACCCTTGAATACCTAACCCTTGCGGGACAGAAACATAAACAAATTAAAATAGACCAGATCTATTGTCGCGCAACTGTGTTCAGGTTGCCAAGTAAATACACATCTCTTTCTGGTTAAGCATTTGGGGATTTCATCACTACAGTATTCTTGAGACCTATTCCATTGGATTCATCTCTCCGCCCTTATCACATTCATCCATGTCATTTTTTGGAAAAAAAAATTACCCCACCCACCCCTTTTCAATTCACCCATCCTCATGGCCCATACCCATAGCCAAGACCTGGAAGCTCGCTTCAACACCATGCAATCGGGTTTCCTAGAAACCCAAAAAGAAGTGAAACAACTCAGTGCTACTTTTGCCTCCATCGATTCATCCATCAATGCTACCATAAATACAACCATGCAATCCTCAATGGAGGAAGTCAAACAAGAAATGACCACCCAGCTTGAATCTTTCTTTGCATCACTCTGCACCAAACTGAAGATCCCTATAGATGACCATTTCTCTAAAGCACCTCCAAATAATGAAGGCGAAACTTCCTCCCATTCCCATACCTTTTAGTCCCATCACTTTCAACATGACATACACCTTCCATGGGTGGACGTGACCAAATTTGATGGCTCGGACCCCACTGGTTGGGTAACCAAAATGGAACATTATTTCTCTTTATACGACATTACAGATGACTTGGCCAAACTCTGGTATGGCGTTCTCCATCTAGATCAAGAACATTGGAAATGGTGGCAATGGAGAAAAACTTCCTGTCAAGGGTATATTGCTTGGAACCAATTTGTGACTGAGCTTTATGAATACTTTGACATGGACACCAACCATTTGGGTCGTTTGACAAAGTTGAAACAATCCGGAATAGTAGAAGACTTCATAGTTGCCTTTGAGCGCCTGGATTTTCGAACAGAGGGCATGATTGATGCTTTCTTTCGAGAGTGTTTTATTATTGGCCTCAAGGAGGAGATTTGGGCCCATGTCCTCATGGCTCGACCCTTGACTTGGGTGGAGGCTACTAAAAGAGCTAAAGAAGAACAACAGGTTGTATCATCTCAAAACTGAAAACCCTCCTTTATCCCTCACCCTAAACCCGTCACTCCAACTACTCCCTCTGCCTCATTAAAAATCCAAAAATTGACTAGGGATGAAATGGTTGAACGCCAACTCAAAGGCCTTTGTTATAATTGTGATGACAAATATTTCCCAGGACACAAGTGTAAGGAACAAAAGCTTTTTATGGCCATCTCTGAGGATATTTCAGAAGAGGATGTTGAAACTCCCCTTGTGTCTGAGTCACCTGAAATCACTGACATAACCCCTCCCTCAGACCCTCCCGAAGTAGAACCTATCATTTCCCTCAATGCTCTCACTGGCTTTTCCGCTCCCCAAACCCTCAAGTTAATCGGTTACATCAACCATCGGAAGGTCATCATTCTGGTTGATAGTGGAAGCACCCATAATTTTATTCATTGCCGCATTGCCCAAGAAACTCATTGCTACATCCATGCTGTCAAGAATTTCCAAATCATGATTGCCAATGGTGGTTCCATGAAATGTGGAGGGCGCTGTGAAAATGTGCGTCTCCAAATCGGTGACTACCACCTAAAATCCCATATGTTTGCTATCAACATGGGTGGTTGTGACATTGTGTTGGGTGTAGACTGGCTAAGAACTTTGGGTCCCATTCTCATGGATTTTAAGGCAATAACCATGCAATTCGACTAGGAAGGCCACCAATATAAATTCCAAGGCATCACTATTGGTTCACCTGAGGTCATTAGTTCCCATCGCATGGAAAAGCTGCTCAAAAAAGGTCATTCTGGTGTCATTGCCCAACTCCATGCCATTCAAGCAACAAAGACACCCCCGGTGCTGCATGACCTCCAAGCTCTCCTTTCTAAACATCAAATGGTATGTTACACTCCCCAAGGCCTGCCTCCTTCCCAAGGTGTTCATGATCATTCCATTCCCCTTGTACCCGGAACCCTTCCCCCTAATATCCGTCCATATCGCCACCCCTTCTCACAAAAAAATGAAATTGATAAAATGGTCCAGGAACTCCTTAATGCAGGCATTATCTGCCCTAGTACAAGCCCTTACTCTTCTCCTGTAGTCATGGTCTCGAAGAAAGAAAGTTCTTGGAGAATGTGTCCTGACTTTCGTGCCCTCAACAAACTGACCATTAAAGACAAATTTCCCATTCCTGTCATTGATGACCTCCTGGATGAATTGAGTGGCGCCCAATTATTTAAAAAACTTTATCTTCACTCAGGCTATCACCAGATACGTATGAAAGAGGGAGACATTCCCAAGATGACCTTTCGCACTCATGAGGGCCACTACGATTTTTTGGTCATGCCCTTGGCTTGTGTAATGCCCCCTCCACCTTCCAAATCCTCATGAATCATGTCTTACGTCCCTTTCTCCGTCATTTTGTCTTAGTTTTCTTTGATGATATCCTCGTCTATAGCAAAACCTGGACATACCATCTTACTCATGTGGATAAATTTCTCCATCTCCTCTCCCAACACCAACTTTTCTTGAAGCAGTATAAATGTGATTTTGGTGCCTCAGAAGTAGAATACTTGGGTCATCTGGTTGGAAAGAATGGCATCAGGGTGGATCCGAAAAAGATTGAAGCTGTGCAAGATTGGCCACACCCAAAGACTCTCAAAATCTTGCATGGATTTCTGAGCTTAACAGGGTATTATCGCAAGTTTGTTAAGAACTACGAAAAGATTGCAGAACCTCTCACTGCTATCCTCAAAAGGAACTCTTTCACTTGGACTCTAGCCGCTGCTCAAGATTTTCAAACCTTGAAAACGACCATGTGCACCACTCTGGTTCTAGCCCTTCCTGATTTCAAAAAGACCTTTGTGTTGGAATGTGATGCCTCAGGGAAAGGAATCGGCGCTGTCCTTATGCAAGAGGGTCAACCTTTGGCCTTCAGCAACAAGAAACTGTCTGAAAGGAATCTAGGAAAACCCATTTATGAAAAGGAAATGTTGGTTATTCTGCATGTCGTTGATCTGTGGCACCATTATCTCTTGGGGCAACGCTTCCAAATCAAGACCGACCATCAAAGCCTCAAGTACTTTCTGGAACAACGCATTTCCTCCCAGGAGAAACAAAAATGGGTGACTAAGCTCTTTGGTTATGATTATGTGATCATTTACAAGAAGGGAAAAGACAATGTAGTGGCGGATGAACTGTCTCAAAAATATGAAGAAGAAGGATCCCTTTTTTCTCTTTCCTTCATTGTACCCGATTGTCTCCAAGCTGTGTGCTAGGAATGGCTTCAAGATCCCAAAATTTCTCATCTGATCCAACAATTGCAAACCAAGGCTCCGGCTTCCCTAGGGTACTCTTGGCTCTAGAATGAGCTTCAATACAAAGGCCGTTTTTATTTAAGTAAACAATCAAAGCTTAAATTCACGGTACTTTCTGAGCTTCATGCTACACCCACAGCGGGGCACTCAGGGTTCACCAAAACATATGACAGAGTCAAACGTTCTTTTTTTTGGGATGGTATGAAACAAGACATCCATAATTTTGTCGCTGAATGTGAGGTGTGTCAATGCACCAAGGGAGAAACAGTCAAATCTCCGGGCACACTACATCTGCTTCCGATTCCACCAGCTATTTGGAAGGATATCTCTATGGACTTTATTACCAGCTTACCCAAATCAGGGAATAAATCAGTCATAATGGTGGTTGTGGATTGCCTTTCCAAGTATTCTCATTTCTTCTCTCTTCAACACCCATTTACTGCATCCACGGTGGCTCAACTTTTCATGTACCAGGTCTTCAATATTCATGGCATGCCGCATTCTATTGTTTTTTATCGTGACCCAACTTTCACAAGCAATTTTTGGCAAGAAATGTTTAAGCTCTAGGGCACCCAATTGCATCTCAGCACAGCTTATCATCCCTAGATTGATGGTCAAACGGAAGTTGTCAACAAGTGTTTGGAAACATATCTAAGGTGTTTTTCCTCTGAAAAACAACATCAGTGGGCTCAATGGCTACCCCTAGCCGAATGGTGCTACAACACTTCCTACGATACAACTACTCGCATGACTCCTTTTGAAGCGGTATATGGACAGAAGCCACCTTCAGTTCTCTCATACTTACCGGGTACCTCGAAGGTCCAAGCGGTTGACCAAACACTTACAGTTCGAGAGGATATTCTTCATACCCTTAAAGATAACTTGGTCATGGAACAAAATCGCATGAAGCAACAAGTAGATCAAGGTCACTCTGAATGTCAATTTGCAGAAGGGGATTAGGTGTTTCTGCGACTGCAACCATACAAGCAAACTTCCCTCAAGGTTGAACATTGTCAGAAGCTAGCACCCAAATTTTATGGTCCTTATACAGTTCTCAAGCATGTGGGACAAGTCGCATATCATTTAGCTCTGTCCAGTCAGGCGAAGCTACATCCAGTTTTTCATGTTTCATGCTTAAAGAAGGTGATTGGAACTAGGTGCCAAATTCAAACCAACCTTCCCAAGTTAGCTGAAGAAGGATCCATTTGGCTATAGCCAGAAGCCGTTTTGGACCAGCATGAGCATCTCCTGCGTCATAGAACCATCAAGGAAGTGCTAGTCTAGTGGAAATATACGAATCCAGCAGATGCCACTTGGGAACCAGCTACCATTCTGCAGCAGTTTCCACATCTCAAGCCTTGAGGAAAAGGTTGTTTTTAAGGGGGCATACATGTTAGGGTCCTAATCCACACATAGGTAGATCAATATATTCGGATGTAATAAAGGTCAATATTAATAAGGCATTTCAATAAAATAGAATAAGGAAGATGTAAGAAGACCTAATAGAATCTTCCGCTTCTAGAAGGATCTTCCTCTAGATGCTTCTCTTGATAGACATATTTAGTATAAATAAGGGTCGAGGGTATGAAAAACCTAGCTTGGATATTATTTTAACAGAGCACTGCTTGATTGGAGGTTTCCCCCTCGAAGAGGCCTGTGAACATTTCTTTTTGAATCAAAGTGGTATTTATGTTGTTGTTCTTATATCATTTCCGTGTTATTGTGGAGATTATGTTGGATATATTACTATTATTCTACCATTTCTAGCATTTTATTTCTATTATGCATATTTATTATATCTAGTATCTTGCAAACTCATAACCTCTTGGAGGAGTATTAAAGGACGCCCTATAATCCTAGCGCAATTATAGGAAAAACTCAAGTAAGTTCAATAAATATGTTTGTCTAAACTAGTGCACCTAATCCACGAGGATTGAAACCAATTACTGCAATGAAACCTAGGGATGGTTTTCCACATTTTTGGATGGACATTCTAGTAAACATGTGTAATATCCCTAGGGTTTTAGGGCTTTGGAAAAACTAGATTGGATAAACTAGATTCTCATTTCATGTTAGGTTAAAGGAGAATTATGCAGATATCAATCATAATCATGTCCAAAGATTAGCTCTTACAAAAGAGTCATCAAACATTATGCACTGTATTCACAATGAAGAAACAAATGGTGTTTCCAAAGTTGATAACATAATCAAACATTGAATAATAGAATTAGTTGAAATTTAAAAACTCAGTAACACCTTAAATAGAGATGACGGTTCGAAACTATCATAACACTTAGAAACTTGTCATCTGCAAAATAAAGCCTCATTTTTTTCTTCTTTAATCAATGTTGTTTATTTTTTTTGTTTTTATTCCTTAACCCTCTTCATTGGTTAATCCTTTGGTTATGGTTTGTCTTTGAGATCGTCATTCCCTAGGGTTTTGGGTTAGTTAATAAAAGTAATTTTTTTTATTTATATCACATGGTTCACTATCTCATCTTCAACCACACCAAATGTATTATTTGTTGGTTTCTCTCTGATGATGGGCCTTGTATCAAAGGCTAGAAATGTTGGAATAAATAATAGGGATGTAGGTTTTCCAAAAACCTTGTAATTTACCTATGAACAACATTATTAATTCCCTCCATGGAAGGGAAATAATAGTAGAGACTCACCTGCTTGAAAAAATGTAATTGAGAAGGACTTGAAGAATGGTGGACCTAACCTTTCTTAAGTGATGTTGTGAAAACAATATCATTCCTAAAATTGCATGGATAAAACACCACTGTCATAATCAAATAAATTTGGAAATATTCAAGAACACTAGAACAAAATTAGTTAAAAATGAGATAAAGAGGATGTGGTATAGTTTGGACTATATTTCTAGACAGCTACTAATTCTTTATCTAAATCTCTCTAGCATGTTGGGTATTCAAATATGAAATATATTTGAAGCTAGCCCCATTGCCAAGGAGGAAAAGGATTTTAAAATATCTACAAAGAAACATATCAATAAATATGTGGAGCTAGAGAAGAGACAAATGTGGTAGGCTAGAACATGGATTTGTAAGCAACTGTAAAATGATGAATTTGATGGGTAAGGATGCAATATAAAGGGAATAAGTGTTGTTAACTTATTGAGGCACGCATTGGATGACTATGTCTTTAAAGTATTGTATAAGGGACTAAATTTGTAGCACCAAAACATATTCCATAGGAGAATATTATATGCTACATAGAGGACTTAATTAGAACTCTCCCCTTCAATAGTTCTTGGGAAATAAGACAAGAGTGTGTTGTTGCTTTCAGGAAGGCCAAACCTATAAGAAATAATACTATTCATGAAGAAATAGAAGAATTAAAAAATACCAAATGCAATAGGGATATTAAAATCCTAAAAGTGAATAAGGGAAATGAAACAATCATTTTAAATACAAGGGACTACCACAATAAAAATATAGTACATCTTACAACTAGTGGTAGATACAAAAGATTGAAAAGGATACTGGCAAAAGAATTTTGAAGGAAGTCGAGAATGCAATTAATGCCTCATATCTTGATGATTACTAGATAAAGAAGCTAACACTTAGTGTAGTCACCATGCCTTACACTTATGGTCTTCCTAATGTTCATAAAGAAGGAGCCCCACTCAGACCTACCATGAACACCATTAGCTCACCCACCTACAATGTTGCAAAATACGTTGAAAACAAATCTCACTCCTCTAGTCAGACATACTTCTTCATTTATTAAGGAATCAACATATTTTGATGATAACATCAAATATCTTAAGATGGAAGAGCATGATATCAAGGTGAGTTTTGATGTAGTTTCTTTGATCACAAAGGTCTTGTAGATGAAGCTATTGAAGTTTCTAAAAAATGTTATCGATATTGAGATGACAGGCCTTGTACAAATATGTATAAAATCAACATACTTTAGTTTCTATGGTGATATCTATGAACAATTCGAAGGTGTGTCCATGGGATCACCTTTATCCCCTATTGTTGTCAACATATACATGGATAATTTTGAAATAATTTCTATCAATACTCCTCCCTTGAAAACAAAAGTTTGGAAGAGATATGTTGATGACACCAACACAATTTGGCCACATGGAAGAGATAAGTAGTATGAATTCTTGAACCATCCCAACAACCAATCTGAATACATCAATTTTAATATGGAAACAACAGAAAATGGTTGACTACCTTTTTCTAGATGTCTTGGCTTCTAAGAAATATGATATCTCCATGTCCCATCAATTTTATCAAAAGAAGACAAATACTAATAGATATCTCAATGATAACTCTCACTATCATCCTACACAAAAGATTGGCATCATCATTACTATTGCAACTCAAGTTTTTAATGTTTCCAATGAAGAACACTTGGACTAAGTAATAAAACATATCCTTGATGTGTTCAAGAAAAATGGCTACCATGAGATCCAAATAAAGAAAATCATCCAAAAAGCACAACAAAGGAAGAGACGAACACATGATAATAAAACACAATGCTAGGATTTTCGGGGGGCAAACAATTTGGCCGAATCGACCAAATTGGTAAATTTTTAAATTTAATTCATCGATTCGGTCGAATTTGGTTACTATGGCCGAATTTGGTCACATAATCCAATTACCCGCAATTTGTTTGTTATTATAGAAGCAGTTTTTAACAGAAATACACCATATTTAACCCTAGTATCTACCACAACAATAAACCAATGAACATGTGCTTAAAGGACTCCTGGAAAAACTCTAGTCCTCCAGAATGCCCTTGCTATCCTTCTATCAGCTCCCCTTTGTCCTTTGTCTGCACTATGATGACAAATCTAGGGTTCGACCCTTCTCCAGGAAGAAATTGCAAGGTTCAAACCTCCTCACAAGGGTTGCTAGGGATGGAATGACACCTCGAAACGTCCTTTCAAAGCTGGAAAAACCCCACCAAACCCTCAAGCAGCATCTACAAGGACTGTAGTAACCCTCGGCCTGTATGGTAGTGACAATGAATCTTCCTCATCTCAACAACAGAGTGTGGATTTCTAGCTAGTAAATTATGCTCCTTCAGTGCACCTTTCTGCAACCTCTCAACCTCTAAACAAGCGCATATAGGTATTTTACTTTCGTCCCAGCTGACCTCAATGCATTAAAACACGCCAAATAATGTTTGTAATGTGAAGCCTATAAATGCATTAATATTTATTCAATAAAATGTTTCCTTCATTTATTATAATTATTGGATAATGGGATAGAACATTAATTTGATGCTCGATAACCAAGACAATTTTGAATTTTGGGCAG
>ML828171.1:93648-106197 GCA_009831015.1 Picea engelmannii | reverse complement strand
TGGAAATCTCTAAATACAAAGTTCCTATGAACTCATGCATATTAACAAGCTTGAAGCAACTGACTAGTCAAAGAACAAAAGAATGCACCACAAACCAAACTCAAGTGACACGACATGATGAATCAATCGTGCATTATTGTGAAGAAATCCTAGTGATTCTGCTAATTGCAGCAAACCATGCTTTATTTCCAATTGTCTCATCTCCTACAAAAAAACATGAGAACCAAATTATCCACATATTCAGGTACCCCATGGAAGCATTGAACTAAAATAAGGAAGCATATGAATGAAATATCTTCTGAACAAGAAAAGTAGTCCTTCTATGACATTAAAAGTACTTTTATTTAATGGGGTTCCCAAAATATCATATATGCATACATGATCATCATCAAATAAAAGGCACCTAAACATTCCAAACTTAAATCCTTTCCAACATGCCAAATGGATCTAATTTGTTTTTCTTATGTTAGTATCGTTGTAAAATAGTTATTGCCAAAAGATGTATGAGATATTACAAAATTTATTCCTCAGCTACACTCACTAGGAAAGATTGAGTGTGTCTGGAAGCATTTGGGGCTTGCATCAATATCAGCCTCTCGATGTTCAAAAACCACCATTGCACATTAGAACTTTAATATAGTGGTCCTTGGTTGGTATATTACAGGTCCACCTAGTCATTTTTGGGAATAGATGTTGGCACAGGGGAAAACCTAGGGTTCAATGCTACAACAACGCACCAACAAAGCCCTAACTACTGGCCCTTTCGGCGACACCTGCGAAGAAGATGAAGTCTCACCCAAGGTAGAGACAAGGGTGGTTGCAAGACTCAAGTGTCTGCAACCTTAGCTGGGACACAGATATGTGATTCTAATACTTAAATAAGAACTTAGCACCGTGAGTTTCTCAATATATAATCAATAACTACTTCGCTAATAGAACGGGGCTTCGCAGCATTCACACTAATCTAATGTATTTAATCACTTAGCATCAATAGTTAGTTCAGATCTAGCAGATCAAGCACTCAACACATTCATATAGATCAGATATAGCACTCTTATACATCATTAACACTCAGCATAAGTAGATCTATCTAATCATCTTAAATCACTTAGCAAAAGAAGACATAAACACATTAAGACAAGCAAAAAGCAAGACAATACAACGTTTACGTGGTTCACCCCCACCCTGGGGCTACGTCCACCAACTCTCCTTCTTTATTGTCTTTAGTCAATCGGTTATAAGCACAAAGCCATCAAAACCCTTACTCTGCACAGGACAGAAGATCTGCACAACTCACTAGATCCTTCTTCCTTGTGTTACAGGACTAAGCCTTCTATAGTCTCGCACAAGGACTTGCACTCAGCTCTACAAGTCTTACACAGAATGCACAAAGCCCTGATCACATAGATCCAACTCTTGACACTTAGCCTACATCACATAGATATATTATTCGACTCCTTCTTACATTTTCCTATCTTTCTATTTATACATACAAAATAGGCCTAAACATGGGTAAACCCATGGGACGACATTCCATTCCCGTTACATATTCCCAAAAACCCAAAAAGGATTCAAAAGTGGGTTGAGATCCCATGATCTCCGCTTCGTCTTGTGCTCGTCCTTCGACAGGATGTCGAAGTCCCAAAATAGGTCAACATGACAAAAAAACTCCCAAAACTTTGTCAAGGGCCAACAGGCTCCCAACACTCACCTATGACTCGTCTCGAGTCACTCTTGTCTGCCTAGTTCTACCTCGAATGCCTTGAGCTTGGCTCGAGCTGCTTCGACTTGTTGTTTTTCTTTGGCCTAATGTTTGGTGAACTCATGGATCACTGCAGCATTCACTGGCCCTTCTAGGCATTGTTCTGCTGTGATGACGACCTGTTCTAGCTCTGTTCCTTGGCTCTCGACCTGTGTAAACAATAGGCATGCCTTATCTTGTACATGTTGGATCCGTTGAGTTATTTCCATCACTTTTCTTTGGATCGTATGGATCTGTTGCTGAGCGGTACGTTTCTCGTGAGACCTCTTCATTCTGTCTATAACCGATAGGGCCTTCAACTGCCCCTGAAGTGTGTCTGTGTGCTGCTTCGCTTCCTGGAGCTGCGACTCCAATGCCTGTAACTCTAGGTTCTTAGTGAGGTTTTCATAGGTCTGAGCGCTGTGGTTTCTCAACTACTTTCACTCCAAGGCAAGAGCTTTTAATCTGTTAACTGCATTGCAGGCAGTTGCTTCCCTTAGGTCTCTTACATCTTGAGGGGTCTCGGGCACAATGCGGAGCTCCAAGTCTTCTATGTGTTGTTGGAGCTTCTATATTACCTCTTCAAATTGTGCCACCTATTGTGGAACTCGCTCTTCGATCTTTACTTCGACAACTATCACAGAGAGAAGTGCTATGTTGACCATTTCCTTAACTTCGAGTTGCTCTGCGAGCAATTGTTCCTTGCTTTGTTGCAACTATGTTTTTTCTTCATCCCATTTCGCTTGCAGAGTAAGATTTTCTCGTTCTGCAGCACTGCATTGCTCCTCAAGGTCTTTCTGTACTTCCGCTAAATCCTGGGTGGCTTGCATTGTCTCTTCCTGAGCTCGTCGAAGGCAAGCTTCGACTATATCAGCGATGCGGTGTAGTTGAGCTAGCTCATCACCTAGTTTTGCGATTCCTGCGAATGAGGCGTAGTAGAAACTGCACGGCTGAACTGTAATGTCTACTGCACCCCTTGGAGCTCGTCCTTAATATATATGAACATCTCCTCCTGCTTAGCTTCTTGTTTCTCTGTTATCTCGAGCGAAGCATCGTTAAGTGCTGCGACGATGAAGTCAAATTCTTCTGAGGTAGGTGTGGTCTCAAATTTGGTCCTGGTTGCTTTGACTTTCTTTCGGGATGAGGATTTCAGTGGGAAAACCTTCATTTTCTTTGAGGGTTCCTCCTCGTCTCTAGGCGATGTAACCTCACCTTTCTTTTGTTCAACTTCTGTGCTATCTATCTCTTCACCATCTCCTCCTTTCTCTGTTGAGATGGAAGCAGTCTTCGCAGAGGTACTGCTTACATCTTGGGCATCTTCATTCTTCTTTGTCTTGCTGGGTCCAAGGGTATCATGTGCTACTTCGGGATTGCTAATATAAGATATCTCTATGGGTCTGCTGGGATGAGGCTGTCCGTTGACCATTCCTTGGTGATTTTCTCCAAATCCTCCTCTGTCAACTTGTAGTATGATTGCAGATGTTGTTTGTGCTCATCAGCGCGCGTTATGATATAGATGAAATGGCGGTCTGCGTTGAATTTCATCAAGGGCCTGAACCTATGCAGAGTGTTCAGGGTTATACGAGGCTCAGACTGGATAGTTGTCTTCAGTTGGTTGTAATATGTGTGGAACATGGAATTTGACTTCCATTACTTGTTCATGTCACTGGAGTACCACAGTGTACTGAAATTCACAGCCAAAGGTTCAAACGACTCGATGTCTGAGAAGGTCGCACCTTCCGGCATCTCCCATGCGATGAAAGCAATCAGTATAAGAAGTCAACTAAAGTGGAACTCGTATCCTTGATCCTGTGCTTCCTTGCAGTCAAGTTCCAACTGGTTTACCAGGTACTGTACACAATTCATCTGAAGTCCTTCTGTGCACTTCCCTGCGAGGTCGACTACGAACCCCGTGAATTGGGTGGGTTGATTCTTTTGCACCTACTTTTCTACGATCAATTGGTAAACGAGGCACACTACGTCGCTCTGGATAGAAGCTACCTTGTAGCCTCACTTGACCTTCTCTACATCACCGTAAGTGTCATTTATCTTTTGCGGAAGAGCGTGATCCGTGATCTTTCCGGGGTAGAACTCATGTGGGTTAGGGCCTTGCATGCTTAGACCTGTGATTCGATTGATCAACATTGGATCCACTGTGATACGACAGTTTAACCATAAATATCTACCATGGTAGTAGGACAATAGCAGTTTGACGCATGCGTTCACTTCTTGATGCCTTCCGAAGTGCGGGATCTTCATGACATAGAGTAGTGTGGACTGCACGAGGTTATGGGTCCATGATTGAGGACTTATCTTTGAATTCTTTCCTTTTGTTCTGGTCAAATACTTATGTGGGGCGAGCATGTTGTAGACCTTCCTGTCGCCAAGGTTAAAGTTGCTAAACTTCAACGTTGCAATCTTATCCTGGTCTGTGCGCACTATGCATATCTCCTTCGGGAGGTACGCAGTGACCAAAGTATACTCAAATTCCCGGGGTACACTGTCACGATTTATCGCACCGCTCAAAGGGGGTAGATAGGTGGCTAGTATACTCGGGATTAACTTAGCATTGGCGAGATCATCCCTATACTTAGTTCATTTTTCGTCTACTGGCCGGGATGGTCCGGCTCGATCAGTGGACGGAGAGGCTGGCAGTCCTCTCGTCGATGATGCTTGTACACCTATAAATACTCCTCTCTCCGACATGACTCTTTCAATCATTAAGTCGAGGAGAACTTCCATTACTGATTCTTCAACTATGGTGAGCTCGTCGGACATATGCGCTCGGGATTAAAATTTATCGAGGTCACGATTATCTTAGACACTATACTAGAATAAACAACAAGAGCGTAATGATCATTGTATACAATTCACTTAGTCTACTGGCTTCTAATTCTTAGTTAGCAAAAGTGTTCTTCGTGTAGGGTGCGACAGGATAAGTAGGCAACTCGGCAATGGTTTACTTGTAACAGGTATGAAGCCTCATTAACTCTTATTCTTTCCGTTATGGCGTGGTCCAACGGTTTGGTGTCGAGCGATAAATGTTTTCTGATCCATTCGGAGTGGAAGTCGAATGGATATATTGTTCCCAACGACTATATTGCTTCGTCATGACGAAGTGTCATGTGTCGTTATTCTGAGATCCCGATGAAGTTCCAATTCTGTAATTTTTCTGTCTGCGATGTCCCCTTTGGAACCTTCTGTAACTTTTCAATATTAGCCCTCTTCTTACTTAGCTTTCTAGCCTTCTTTCCAGTGAGCTTCGTCTCGGTAGTCATTTTTCCATTCTGGTTATTATCTTCTTTCGACATAGTCATTGCACATTGTTGAGATTCTTTCCTAGGATTCAGGGGTAATACCTCTTCTTTATCTGAGATAGGTACTTCAGTCTTCTGTGAGTTCTCTAATGCTCTTACAACTTCGACATCTGGGCTTCTAGTGTAAAATAGCTTCGATTTGTTCTTCTATTTTTCAATCAACTGTGCGATCCTTCTGGTCGTGCAATCTTTTAACTCTTGTTTCTTCTGCTCCAAAACTTCTTTTTCTTCTTTTCGTCTGGATTGATCTCCTTCAATCCAAGGTTTCCCTAGTAACATGGTAAACGGGGCGTTGTCCTCAATAAATTGAATAATCTCAAAATCTTCCTTTGTCGAAGTTCCATTGACGGTGATAGGTATCTAAGCGAGCCTTCCATACAGGTTTACCAGTTTTCCTCTGAATAACCCTAGTCCTCCTAATGAAGGAATCATGGCAAGCCTTCCTATAGCTTCCCAAGTTCTCTTTATCATGATATTCACCTGTGTTTCCTCATCTAGAATACAGTCAATGTCAGAGTCTCCCATCCTTGCTTCAAATCATTTTTTTTCTTTGAAGACTTCTGATAACCTAACATGTTGGTATTCATTCAAGGTTTCTTTCATTTGTAGCAATACTTTCTCGGATTCTTTTTGAGGTTTTTCTAGTTTTGGATCTGCCTTAGGGTTTTCTTAATTCATATTCATTCTTTCAAGATTAGCAATCATTCTAGGACAATCCAATACTTCATGGTCCATTGTCTTACAACAAACACAACTAGGTCTTCCACCAGGGCATTCCTTAGTAAGATGTCTCGGTCTTCTGCAACTATAATCTCTTTCTCTTAAATGATCCCTAGCTTTTTTGGTACTGCACACTGGGATCATGGTGGATAACCTGCAACAAATTTTTTCTAGAATCCTACATCCATTTGTTAGTCCAAACATTCTTTATATGCATAGGTATAACATATCTTTCACTATTCTTATCAAATCTACTCATATCAAACCTTCTTTCATCTATTAATGCCCTAGTTTTCAAACTAGGAAAAAAATTATTAAACATACCTAGATCCATACTATAGAAACACCTTCCAGATCTAAAACTTTTAATTATTCTTACCTTTATCAAAGCACAGAGCTTGCAGATCTTACCTCTTTTAATTAGACGTCCTCACTTTTACCTTTCTTAGAACACAAAGCGTTCAAATCTTGCTTCTTTTCTTCAGATCCGACCTCCTTTCTTCAGATCGGGTTTCTTTCTTTAGCACAGAGCTTTATAAATCGAGTAGGACACTGTGCACTAGGGCACAGATCCACGCACAGAGCTTTCACACTTCCAGATCGAATCTTTGCACAAAGTTTCTTCTTTCTCAGTTCCCAACAATCACAGTTTCAGGTCCCGGCAACGGAACCATTTGTTGGCACAGGGGAAGACCCGGGGTTCAACGCTACAACAACGCACCAACAAAGCCATAACTATAGGATCTTTCGGCGACACTTGTGAAGCAGATGAAGTCTCACCCGAGGTAGAGGTAGGGGTGGTTGCAAGACTCAAGTGTCTGCAACCTTAGCTGAGACACAGATCTGTGATTCTAATACTTAAATAAGCACTTAGCACTGTCAGTTCCTCAATATATAATCAATAACTACTTCACTGATAGAACAGGACTTCGCAGTATTCACACTAATCTACTTTATTTAAGCACTTAGCATCAATAGTTAGGTCAGATCTAGCAGATCAAGCACTCAACACATTCATATAGATAAGATCTAGTACTCTTATACATCATTAGCACTCAGCATAAGCAAATCTATCTAATCATCTTAAAGCACTTAGCGAAAGAAGACATAAACACAATAAGACAAGCACAAAGAAAGACAACACAGCGTTTACGTGGTTCATTCCCACCTTGGGGCTACGTCCACCAACTCTTCTTCTTTATTGTCTTCAATCAATCGTTTATAAGCACAAAGCCATCAAAACCCTTACTCCGCACAGGAGAGAAGATCTACACAACTCGCTAGAACCTTCTTCATTGCGTTACAACACTAAGCCTTCTATAGTCTCGCACAAGGACTTGCACTCAGCTCTACAAGTCTTACACAGAATGCACAAAGCCCTGATCACACAGATCCAACTCTTGGCACTTAGCCTACATCACATAGATATATTATTCGACTCCTTACATTGATTATCCTTCTATTTATACATACAAAATAGGCCTAAACATGGGTAAACCCATGGGCTGATATCCCATTCCCTTTACATATTCCCAAAAATCCAAAAAGGATTCAAAAGTGGGTTGAGATCCTGTGATCTCCGCTTTGTCTCGCGCTCGTCCTTCGACAGGCTGTCAAAGTCCCAAAATAGGTCAACATGACCAAGAAACTCCCAAAACTTGGTCATTGGTCAATATTTTGTATTTGTCATCGGCATTCCCACCTATAGTATTAGTGACTCGACTCAATATCTATGTACATTGTAATACATTTTGATTTTGATGACTTAATGAGATTGAGAATGTTGTAGTGTATGATTCTAATTTCTTGTGTTCAATGTTTTTCATTTGATCATCATTGATGTTACAATGTTTTATGTTACATGTTTTGTATCATTTAAATCTTTTAGTTTCTAACAAAATATGAATCTTTATATCTATATTTCATTTTTGTATGTGTAATTTTCAATTATTTTCATATATAGGATTTTTTTAAATATATATATATATATATATATATATATATATATATATATATATATATAGTGTCCTCCATGTATTGTTTTCGAGGTCGTCGTGTCACATGTCGAACAATCATATTTCTGTGTCCTTTGTATTCCATGTCATCGTGTCTGGTGACTTAGGTGTTTCCTAACTAAAATGCCCCACCTATTCTTATGTATCCTTGAGGCTCTTAAATAAAAAAAATTAAGGACTTAATCCCATGTTTTTTCTTAATCTTGAAGACACGAATAACCTCAAGTCCCCCTCCGAAATATGATAAATGAAAAATCACTTAAATATATGAAGTTTGAACCTTACAACCTAAATGGGGGAATTTATATATATGTTACCTAGCTTAAACTTCCTAGATATTCAACTTGGTTATGGTTACTTTACAAATGAAAGATACAATATCCATTAAGGCTTTTTTAGTACAAAATCATATGTCGTTCTTATGTACATGATTAACACTTCTCCAAGCTCCATTGGAAATCTCTAAATACAAAGTTCCTATGAACTCATGCATATTAACAAGCTTGAAGCAACTAACTAGTCAAAGAACAAAAGAATGCACCACAAACCAAACTCAAGTGACACGACATGATGAATCAGTCGTGCACTATTGTGAAAAAATCCCAGTGATTCTGCTAATTGCAACAAACCATGATTTATTTCCAACTGTCTCATCTCCTACAAAAAACCATGAGAACCAAATTATCCACATATTCAGGTACCCCATGGAAGCATTGAACTAAAATAAGGAAGCATATGAATGCAATATCTTCTGAACAAGAAAGGTAGTCCTTCTATGACATTAAAAATACTTTTATTTAATGGGATTCCTAAAATATCATATATGCATACATGATCATCATCAAATAAAAGGCACCTAAACATTCCACACTTAAATCCTTTTCAACATGCCAAATGGATCTAATTTGTTTTTCTTATGTTACTATCATTGTAAAATAGTTATTGCCAAAAAATGTCTGAGATATTACAAAATTTATTCCTCGTCTACACTCACTAGGAAAGATTAAGTGTGTCTGGAAGCATTTGGGGCTTGCATCAATATCAGCCTCTTGATGTTCAAAAACCCCCATTGCACATTAGAACTTTAATATGTTGGTCCTCGATTGGTCTATTGCAAGTCCACCTGATCATTTTTGGGGATAGACCTGAATTCTTTTCACTTTAGAAAACATATAGTTGCATACTTACAGTGTATGATATCTTAAACAATTCAAGAGAAAAAAGTTCTTCAATGTTTGGAATGAAGGCCAAAAATATTTATAGAAATTTCTCTATTTAAATGACAAAATTTGCAATCATTTTTTGATGGAACAAATAATTAAAAGCCAAAGCTTTACTAGGCCCTTGAGATCCTTCAACACCTTCTTAACATTATCGAACTTTCCTAATGTATTAGCAACAAACACAAAAATTGACTCTCTAACCATAGCCATGGCTCCCTTACTCTCATCCAAACCCTGAACAACATGAACAAGGCCAGGCTGCCTCAACCTAATCAGCTTGGTCGCATCAATCCTAATAAAGTCAAGAAATGCATTCTCCGTGATTTTTGAAAGCCCGGCCGCCCTCTACCTGGCTTCTGAGACGACCTTATTGTCCAATAACCATACATAGACTAGGGGATATTGCCCATGTGTGGGTCCTTTATTTCTCGATCGAGCCAAATAAAGCTTCCACACTAACCCTGGTCTACCCAACCCGACATGATCCACGAGCTCGTTGCCCTGTAGAGCCTTGGGTCCAATCAATTCTCGTACCGTCGTCTACACCGTTTTCTCTATTACTGTTGCGGCTTTCGCTAGGGATTGCGTCAAGCTCTTCATATCGAGCACC
Source organism: Picea engelmannii (assembly GCA_009831015.1). NCBI lineage: Eukaryota > Viridiplantae > Streptophyta > Pinopsida > Pinales > Pinaceae > Picea > Picea engelmannii. The sequence continues at coordinate 96,571 of ML828171.1, read as the reverse complement.
ATGTGATTCGATCGCATTTGCAGCAAAATAAATGATTTGCAATTTAAAAGAGATTGATACAAGGAGGATCAGATCCAAGATCCATGCATGTCTAGTCTGAATGAATGTAGGACAATCTGTGTGGAATTCAGAAATTAATTTTCATTCTTATTTTTACGACAAGGGGAGAAGTATGAATTTCTTAGGTATAGAGAAAAGAGTCGTAATTATGACGAACATTAGAGCCCGTAATTTTTTTCGACAACACCATTAATTTTATCCTTTTTGTCGTAATATTTTGTTGAAAATTGACCCCATATGTACTTCCAGGACATAGAAAAACTGTATTCAAGAGCAGAAGATTGTAAAATTATTTTGGGGAGAAACTAGACTTGGGGTCCCTTTGGCCTGGTGATTAAGCAATGGACGGTTGATTTTGATCTTGAATGTGAAGTTGTGGTCATCATGAGGGTCTCGGGCAACATTACCAGGTCTCCCACTAGGGTGTTGGACAAAGGAAGCTTTGAGGGCAATAGGTAACAAATTGGGTGTCTTTGATGGTCTTGAGCCAAACTGGGAGTCAAAGTCGATCGCAGATGGGATTGGATCCAAATTGAGATGGATGTACAAAAAGGGTTGGTGGGCAATCTAGACTTCATGTTTGGGGAGCACATTAGGCACTAGGAAGTGGAATACTGGAAATTTACTTCTCATTGTTTTGTGTGCCATGTTATTGGTGATTTCAATCACAATGCAAGCAGTTTTCTCCCTTATTCAATCGTCAACCTAAAATATGGGCAAAAAAGAGCAAATAGGTTTGAATCTTGGATGCAATATCTCCCCTTTCAGAGCACTGACAAGAGGCAACTTCGAATATGGATATGGTGGATACAAAGGTGATGCAAGTGCCCCTAGTGAGTGAAGTTTACAAAGGTATGTGCTCTCTCCCCCTTCCTCCCCCTTCCCTGCCCCGCCCCTTTAAATGTTTTTTCTGCTGCTCCTTCCCCTGCACACTCCCCTCATTTGCCCCCCTCCAAGGTTTCTAAAAATCCTGACGTTCTTGATGCCCCCATAGATTCCTTTCCTTCTTCCCGAGAGGAAGTTAGTGAATCACAAGTGGCATATGCGGAAGGAGAGGTTCTAAACAAGAATTCTCCTCCAGTTTCGTCTTTTGAGGCACCTCCCCCTAAGAAAGGCTATGCCCTGCGTCTGAGGGGAAGAAAAAAGGAGGTTTCCCCTTCCAAAGGAGGGATTTCCCTTGACCCGCCTCAATCCAATCCAGTGGGCCGAAAATCCCCCCTTCTCAAGGATCAGGAAAAGGCAGTTTTGGAAATCAAAAAAGGTAAGCAGGCATTTATTGCCAGACCCCTTAGTGTAAGGAATGCCCTAAAAACTCCCAACTTATGATCATCCTCTCCATTAATCCAAGAGGGGTGGGGGGCACCCATAAAATTTTTTCCCTCAAGAGGCTTCTTTTCATGCTCAATCCTAATGTGGTTTTAATCCAAGGAACCCTGGCTCAAAAATTATTTGTTTAATGCAATTGATGTTGTTGATCAGTCAAGGGCGTTAATCACAGGTCGGAGTCTTGATTGCAAAGCTTTGTCTAAGTGACCCCCCTTACATTGGTAGGGGTGATTTGAATTTCACTCTATATCTCACGGAATTTTGAGGTGAGAACCCAAGGGTGGACTCACAAAGTGGTTTTTTCTTATCTTTTATGGAAAAGCATCATCTCGTGGATATTGAACCAGTTAAACTGGTGTCTGCATGGCACAATTTTAGAACTAATAAGGAGGCAGCTACAAAAAGGTTGGACCATTTCATGGCCAATGAAACTTTCAGGGCAACCCAGCTCCTCATCAACTAAATGGTGTGTGAGGGGGTTATTTTCAACCACAAACCCATTATCTTCCGAATGAAGATCGATATTGAATCCCCTTCGGCTTCGCTCAAATTCAATCCCCTATGGTTGGAAGAAGGGGACTCTATTTCCCTAGTCAAGGAGACATGGAAGCATTTGGACTCCTCTTCTATTGCCTCCTTAATGAGCCAGTTCGCAAATAACCTCGTCAAGGTTAAAATGGCCAGTCAAGGTGGATATTGAACCAGTTAAATTGGTGCCTGCATGGCACAATTTTAGAACTGATAAGGAGGCAGTTGCAAAAAGGTTGGACCATTTCATGGCCAATGAAACTTTCAGGGCAACTCAGCTCCTCATCAACTAAATGGTGTGTGAGGGGGTTATTTTCAACCACAGACCCATTATCTTCCGAATGAAGATCGATATTGAATCCCCTTCGGCTTCGCTCAAATTCAATCCCCTATGGTTGGAAGAAGAGGACTTTATTTCCCTAGTCAAGGAGACATGGAAGCATTTGGACTCCTCTTCTATTGCCTCCTTAATGAGCCAATTCGCAAATAACCTCGTCAAGATTAAAGGGGCCATTAAGAAATGGATAAAAGTCAACAAAGCCCAAACACTTAGACAATTAAGGACACGGAGGAAAAATTGGCGGCCATATATCTAAAGTTGGATGATGGTCCTCTAACCAACTCTCAGCTCTTTGAATCAAAGGAATTGGAGTTAGTCTTGTTATCACCCTATAAGTTATAGCATCAACTGGTGACTGGGATATTATCTGTCTCTAGTGTTTTTGTTGACAAATGATTTTTCATTCTGCAAATAATTTGAAAAGAAAGGAAAAGAAAAGGAAAAGAAAAAGAAAAAGAAAAAAGAAAAAGAAAAGAAAAGGGAAAAGAAAAAGAAAAAAAGAAAAGAGGGCATAAAAGAATTGCAGTAAAAGCCCCATGCAATAATAGTAACTTGGTCCATACCTTTCAAGCATGGCCAAGTTCTTTTTAAATTTGATGTTGATAGGGTAGTGAATGAATTTGGCTAAACAGTTTAATCTTAGCCAAAGTGTCTAGGTTAGATTAGTGA
>ML828171.1:71377-88966 GCA_009831015.1 Picea engelmannii | reverse complement strand
GCTTCCCTAGGAGTAAGCCTAGACGGAAGAAGTTCTTGTCAAGGTGACAGTGTGGGCAAGAACTTAGACATTGTGTCTCTGAGGGCACACTAAGTGAGCGGGACTTAGCTCACGTCTGCAAGTGTGCATAAGGGCGACAACAAGCCCCAAGGTAGAGTAATTTCTTAACCCAACAGTCTAATCTGGGTTAACTGTCATAGGAAACTAGGTTAAAACATAGGTTAGTGGCACTGTTGCTTTGTTTTAATAAAGCCAGCTTGATGTAAGTGTTGCACCATGTTTCAAATGCTTAAAAGATAGTTTGATCAAGCCCCATGGTGGTCTCTACTTGAAAAACCTTGGAAAAACTCATAAAACGCATTTATCCTAAGTTTTTCCTAGCGCATGTGTTTTCCGCTTCCCCATTTATGCTCCCTGCACATATCGACGGTCCTGATCGCGGCACCTAGATCTACGATGTGTAGAGCATTCCAGACCCCCCCAACCGTTCTGCTTTTAACCGGGGGAGTCTGGAATCGTTGATAACATTTGAGCGCATCTGGACGGTCCAGGATTGAGCGCTTAAATCAACAGTCAATATTGGATTCCGGACGCCCCCATCCGTTCTGCCTTTAACGGAGGGGGGGGGGGGTCCGGAATGAGTGATAAAAGACGCGCAAATATCTGCGGCTAGGAAACGAGCCTACAGATCAATGGCCCAAAATGGATTTCGGACCCCCCTGGATGATCTGCTTTTAACTGAGGGGGGGTCCGGAATGGTTTTCCCCCTCAGGCAGGTCCCTTGTTATACGTGGCATAAATCTATTTGCCCTGACGTCCCGTCACCATCTGCTATATGACAGACCTCCATCACCTTCCACCTTTTCCAAACTGGTCATGTCCCATAACTGCTGTCAGTCCTTCCCCCCCTTTCACTCATGGCAAGCCCCTTATTACGACTTTTACCTCCAATCCCTAGCCGCCACGTCACCCGTCCGTTTCTTTCAGCCACCGTCACCTGCGATCTCACCCCCAAATGACCCGTTGTCTATTTATTACTGGATAACCTATCCGTTATCCAGCTGATCTGTCTCCCGCGCCTAACCGACCCCAGTTTAAATAAAACCACCGTTATTTCCCTACTTTCGCTATTCACCCATCGCACCAGGGAATTTCACCGCTTACTCCTCCGTTACATTCCGTCGCCCTCATCCACAGTCAGTCGCCCCCACTAACGTTGTGTTTATTGAGGGTATTGTTGCAGAAATGGCGCCAAAGTCCAAACCAGCGAAAGGAGAGGAGAATCTGTTTCTCCCGCCTTCTGTCGACCTAGACAAGATTCCACTGATCGACAAAGACCGATTAATCGCAGATACCAAATGCAATTTTGACTTCTCAGACCTCCAGTCATGGCTCAGGGAAGTGTTCCTGAACCAGAGTGATGAAATTGGGCTCTAGGAGTCCAATTTACCCCTCTACCTCTTCCCTCAGATCCACCATTTTCTCGAGTTTTCTCTCAAGTGTCAAGCTCATTATGTCCCCGAGCAAAGAGTCGTCGTCTCCTCGTTCGGAGAGATCCTATTCCTCATCACGCCCGAATCCATAGACCAGATGATGCAAATTCCCCGAGCCGACTCTGCGTCCCCCTTCAACCTGGAAATTCTGACCGAATTGTACCAGAAAATGACCTTCCCCGAAAGAGCTCAAATATTCGAGCTTTTCCTTCCCCCATCCGTTCAATTTCCCTCCACAAATCCTCCTTACCCGTCCTCCATGTTCTCAACTAAGGGAAACCAGGTCATCTCATCCCTTTGCACTATGTTGGGATACTATTATGATCAGTGGGTAGATGAGCCCATTCTGGGTTTTCTATCCATTTTCTTCATTGACGAAAAACCCACCACCCAGTTTGATTTCAGTACATTCTTGGCAGACAATATTCATGAACAGTTCGTGAATTTTGGAACGGAAGGCATGTTCAGATACTCTTCCATACTGACATACATGTTTGTTTTCTTTCAAGCAAATAAATTTAGTTTTTCCATGCAGAAGATGGATGAAGATGGTAAACCTCAGGCAGTCACAGCGTGGACTTCCTTGGTCAAGCACAACTCCACAGAGTACAGTTTCAAGGCGTTCATCGATCAGTTCTACCACCCTATGGTAAGTATGCTGAGTGGCAGGCCCGAGCCTCGAATAAATGACGAAGTCCAGAGAATCCTGCATCTCTTGGACAACACAAAGACCGGGGATTGGTACCTGTACCAAAATCATACCGAGATCAGAGTATACGGTTGCGAGTTGGCACCGTATAAACTGCCCAAATATTTGCCTATCAGAATCTTTGCTTTAGAATATATATGGCAGATTATGAATTCAGATGATGTCCATTTTGTATCATTGAAGAAAAAGCAACAATTTCTAATCAAGGGGTTGATTGGCTCCTTCATCTGCAACAGTCGGGGCGCCGGGGAAGAAGCATACATGATGTTGAAAGAAATGAAGTTCTTCATGAGCTTCCCATGGCACTATGATCCTTATGGGATCATCTCAGAGATGAGGGTGAAGAAAAAGAACATCCCCTATATTCACGAAGCTAGGCCTGAGGTGGAAAAATTTGCAAATCAAACAGTGTGGGAGCCTAACACATTGGTCGAAGTGGAACAACAGGTTCCCCCGACCACTGTGTCACCAACGACCATGCCATAGGTCCCTAAGGAAAAAAGGCCTCGTCAAGATTTATCTCCACCTATCATGGAGGTATCGTCCGAAGAGTTCCAATTGCACACTAAGAGACCCAAGATAATCTCAATTCCTGGCCCGACTGGAGAAAAATAAGCCTCGCCTACCACAGTGACCAAGTCTGTTATTCCACCCTTTGGTTCGAGCCTCTATAAGGACATCACCCCAGCATTGCCGAAGAAATCCTCAGACTCCCCATTGAACACTCAGCCAGGCAAGACTGGGCCGAAGCTAAGCATTTTCGAGAAGTACGAGCTGATCAAGAAAAATAATCGGACCCTTACCAACAGTACTTGCGCTCAGTTTTGGAAGCAGACATCGACGGCGCAGCATAGTCTATTGTCTGCATTTGACACAGAGAAGGGCAGAATGCACATGGCCTTCCTCCAGGCGTAGGTACAAGATCCCAAGGTGATCACCGACTACAAGAGGGCCACCTTTGAATTCCAGATGAAGAACGTGCCCAGTCATCTCAGATGGGAGGAACTCTGTGATCTGATCGATTAGCAGATGAGCTGTCCAGGTCCAGTCAGTTGTCCAGTCAGATGAGGTCGTGCAAAAGGCTTCATCAACGGTCTACCCAGAAATCAGTGTGCAGTTACACCAAGTCATCAAGCAGTTCCTAGATTTAGGAAATTTGTTAAGTTAGTTAGGCTAAAAATAGATTTAGCACATCCTGGTCATTAATGACAGGACCGTTTGTAATTTGAGTTATAAATACTTCACCTTTCAAAGTATTGGGGGTTGTTGATCTTCACACCCTGACGCTATCAGACTGTAATATTTTTGAAGAGATCTTCTATTAATAAAAATGAGGCACTTTTACAGGATTCTTGCGTGTATTCACTGGTGATGTTTTCTCTCTAAGTTGAATGTTATTCTTGCTTTGTGATCATCTTGTTTTCTAATTCTAATCTTTAAGAGTAACGAATGTTCCAGGATTTATCTCGTATACCCTGTTTCTGACTCGAAAGATTTTAGTGTTTTTCTTCTGGTATTCTCAATAAAGGAATTCTTAGCTGCTTCTTTGTTGAAATTATCTTTCTCATCTTTTCTGCTAATCATCATTTAAGCTACTAAAAGATCCAGTGATTATATTATCTCGCCCTATGAAAGTTTTTTCCTTTGCGTTTCTGGTTTGTATTTCATATTTTATTTAAACGCAGACCCCATAGCCCAATGGATGTGTAGATTGTCTCAACCAATTCAAAAAATACTGACAACAAAACCAACCTATTTCTTTACCTAGCCTAATATCTAAAATTGGAAACATAGCTAAATCATATAGAGAGATCCATCTCTGAAGTTGGCAGGGCTAGATCCCAGCTTCAAAAGTGGTTGGATAAAGTTACCTTTGTAGATTTCTTTTGTTTTCAACCTTTAGGAAATTCACCAAGTGCTAACATAGTGGCGACTCCACTGGGGAAGAACTAAAAATTTATAATTTCACATTTTCTTTTCTCTAAAAATAAAGTTTGTTCCTGGAATATTGCAAAATCGAGAAGAAAGTAATGTTTAGAGGTTGATTAAACTTTGTACATATTATTTTCGGACTCACAAAACTAAAAAATATATATATATAAAACCAAAAAGAATTCTGGCTCCCAAGAGAGTTTATACTCGATCTCATCCAGACCTAGAACCTACGATAGTGACAGATAACCCCGAACAGTTGCTCAGGAAAAATACCTTGGCTGAAGGTTCAGTGAGTCATATCCCCCTTCATAAGTCCCTTTCCTTTTAAGGGAAACCTGTTACCTCTCAAAACTCTGACCTTGATACCTTTCCATAGCAAAGCCTGTTTAGAACACGGTCTGATAGTTTTGTGACTGGAATCATCTTTGACCCAACTATTTTGCAACCCCGAACCCCCGAAGTTCTGTCTCCCACGACTAAACCGCAAATCACTCCCTCAGTACTATCCACTCCCTCCTCGTCCTCGTCTTCAGTCACTACCTCGCCGATCATCCAGGTTGTCGTCCCACCTCCTCTACCCATCATGGCAGCTCGATATGATCCCTTGGTGTTGGCTGCGCCTCTACATGCCATGCCCCAAGACTATCAAACAAGACTTCCACAGTTCAATGCAACAGGACCTTTGAGCGCACAACAACACGTAGATAAAATGAATGATTATTATGATCTGCATGAAGTAGATGAAGCTGACGTTCAAATGAGATTGTTTGCCCAAAGTTTGACGGTTGACGCTAAAAAATGGTACAAAGTGTTGCGTGCCGCTTCAGTCCTTGACCTTACCGTATTCCAAAGGAGTTTTCTAGAAAGATGGGAGGTAAAGAAAAAACCTCTGCAAATTTTGTTGGAATATGAAAAAATTAGAAGAAATCAAGGTGAGATAGTGCAAGATTACTGTACTCGTTTCAATAACCTGTACAATGCAATCCCAGCTGAAATCAAACCTCCACAGGGTTTGGCATTAATAAAATTCTCCGATGGTTTTGACGTTGACATGTCATACCAACTAAGAGAAAGAAATTCTACCACCCTGGAAGACATGCAGAAAAGTGCTTTAAGTGTGGAAGCCAATTTGTTGGCTAAAAGGGCACGTCAGAGGTCAGAAAGGAGAGTCATGATTAAAGAAGAACCTTCCACATTCACCTCAGATTCCAAATTGGATTCTTTGGTTAGAGCAGTGGAAAGAATGATGGAAAGACTTACTGTGTCAGATAGAAATCCTCTGAGATAAAATCCACCAGCTCCTTAGGTTCGGAACCCTAACTTTAGGAGAAACCCTCCTCAAATCAGACAGAAAGATCCTAGGGATCAAAGAGAAAAGAGGAGTCCATATTAACAGATCATACCTCCCCTACAAGAAAACTACGTTGACGAAGGAGAGGAAGTGATTGAGGAATTGGAGGATACTCACATTAATCTCATGGGCATTCACGACAACGAAGCTATTTTCCTTACCCAAGAAGAGCAAGAACTTTTTCTTCTCAACCAAACAAAAGTAAGTGAAGAAGCTGAAGATGCAGAACATTAGACATTCGAAAATGCCATTTTGGAGGTACACCGGCAGTATAATCTGTGAAGTAAAAAGACAGAAGGGAGTTCCCAAAAAAAGTCGATTGAAACAAAGAAGATAGTCGAAACCAAGAAGGTCTCTGAGCCAACTACCGAGGGGATTCCTGAGAAGAGCACTGTCGAAGCTCCCGCGAAGAAAAACCTTACTATTCTGAAAAGGCCGTCACAACCCGAGGTTTCACCTGTTAATCTACCAAGTACTTTTGGACAGAAGAATATGGTGGACAAACCAGAATTGATGAGCCAAGGTAGAGCTCCTACACCTTTCAGCCTGGAGGGGGTATTGGCCAAAGTAAAAATTCCCATCCCACTTACCGAGTTGATGAACAAAGACATTTATCGTTCACAAGTGATTAAAGCACTGACCATTGAACCTGACATAGGCACAAAGGCCTTAACCATTGGATCAAAAAATGATTCAGACACTGTGAACTTTACTGATGATCAACCCGAACTTCTTTTCGGACCTAAAGTAGATGGTCGAGATGATACTGGTGAGGTCGCTCCTTTTTACATCAGTCTAAACATACATGACCTAATCTTGCATAACGCTATGTTGGATTCGGGTGCTTCCCACAATCTGATGCCCAAAGCAGTAATGGAGAAACTGGGACTAGAGGTCACCAGACCTTACAAGGATTTACACTCATTCGACTCCAATAAAGTTAGATGTATTGGTTTGATCAAGGACCTATGCATCACCTTGGTTCAGATTCCTGCGAAGAGCATGGTAATGGATGTGGTAGTTGCAGACATCCCGCGAAAGTATGGAATATTGCTATCCCGATCTTGGGGGGCTAAGTTGAAAGGAACCCTGCAGCTAGATATGTCTTATGTCACTATCCCAGTTTTCGGGCAACTAAGAAGGCTATACAGAGAAACATTGATGAAGTACATGGTCAGTAGCCAAGAAAAACCACACAACTATCCCCTCTACTCTGCACATTCCGATCTGGATTCTTTTATCTTGTACAATGATGGTGACATGGGAGAACAAGATATTCAGCTGGCGGAAGATACATCTAGCCAGGACGAAGGCCAAGAAATCATTGAGGTAGCAAGGATGAAGAACGTGATAACTGAAGAGTTACCCGCTGATTTCTGGAGCATGGATTTTGATGGAGCAATGAGTAAAGAAGGAGCTAGAGTAGGAGACTGGTTGCATAATCACAGAAAAAGGTATTCAGAAAACCATTCTTACAAATTAAATTTCCAATGCACTAACAATATTGTTGAGTATGAAGCCTTAATGCTCGGTCTGAAGCTTTTGAAAAGAGTTGGTGCTAAACAGATTATGGTAAGAGGTGATTCTGAGTTGATAATCAAGCAAATCAAAGGTGAGTACGCTGCGAAACACCCACGTCTTAGAGCTTATAGGAATGTTGTTCTTGATGCCCTGAGATGTTTCATTGAAGTTGACTTGCAGGTAATGCCGAGGGGAAAAAACATTCTGGCAGACGGATTGGCTACATCAGCAGCCACCTGTAAGATTCCTTTCCGCTCGACCAGCCCATATACTGTTGAGGTGAAATGCAGACCAACCATTCTCGACAATATTAGGTACTGGCAAGTGTTTGGTAATGATGATCAAATCGAAGAATTTTTGCAGTGTAAAAACGATTTTGAATGTACAAATATAGATTTAGAGAACGAAGATGAAAATGTAAATAGATCTGATTTTGAAATAGATAGTGTAAATAGCATAGATTCAGGAGAATTAGGAGATGACGAAATGGATGCCGATGTTTTACATTTGAAAAGCAATGTTTTACCTAGAGGCCTAGTTCCTTTAGAGGACTTGTTTGATTTTAACAACGTAGCCAAAAAACCGAAAATCGAAGCCAATGGACAAGAGGTAGAAGACTGTAATATAGGGACTGGAGAGAAACCCAGGATAGTCAAACTGTCTAAATCATTACCCCCAGAGTAAAAACTCAAATGCATTGAGTTGTTCAAAGAATATTCGGATGTCTTTGCCTGGGGCTATGAAGATTTGAAAGCTTATGATACCAGCATCATACAACATGGGATTCCAATAAAAGAAGACCAAAAACCGTTTAGGCAAAAACTTAGGAGGATAAATCCCAAGTTGCTCCCTCTGATAGAGAAGGAAATCAAAAAAATGTACGATGCCAAGATCATAGTCCCGTTGTGTTTTTCCAAATGGATCTCTAATTTAGTTTCTACACGTAAGAAATCGGAGGAGATCAGACTTTGTATAGATTTCCGAAATTTGAATAAGGTCTCCCTGAAGGATAATTACCCCTTGCCAAAAATGGATCACATCCTGCAAAGGGTGGTCGGGTCCAGTTGAATCTCTTTGCTAGACGGTTTCTCGGGTTACAATCAGGTCCTAGTTCACCTGGATGACCAAGACAAAACCGCTTTCACCACACCATGGGGCACTTCCATGTATGTGAAAATGCCTTTTGGTCTGATGAACGCAGGAGCCACATTCCAGAGGGCGATGGATAGCGCCTTCGTGGAAGAATCGAGTAAGTTTATTGTCGTTTATTTAGATGATGTAACCGTGTTTTCTCGATCCGATGACGAACACTTGCGACACCTTAGACGAGTCTTCAAGAAATGTAGAAGGTTTGAGATTTCCTTAAATCCTAAGAAAAGCCTTTTCGGGCTAGAGGAAGGCAAACTGCTAGGATACATCATCTCCAAGGATGGAATCAAAATAGACCCTAGCAGAATTGAGACCATACAAAAATTAGAACACCCAAGAAACCTCAAATAACTACAATCTTTTATCAGGAGAATAAACTTTCTACGAAGATTCATCCCCAATCTGGTCAAGCTCCTTAGAAATATTACAAACATGCTTAAAAAAGATGTAAAAATAAAATGGGACTCTGAGTCCAGACAGTCTTTCGAACAAGTCAAACGAGCACTCACAGAGGCCCCTGTTTTGATCAGTCCGGATTTTACTAAGGATTTTTATCTCTTTTCTTTAGCTTCCGAACATACTATAGCAGTGGTGTTACTGCAAACGAACAGCGAAGGGTATGAACAACCCATAGATTTCTTTAGCAAAGCGTTAAGAGACGCTACTCTAAATTACAAGATAATGGAGAAACAAGCTTTTGCCTTGGTGAAAGCTATAAAAGATTTTAGGGTCTACATTCTCCATTCCCACACCATAGCTTATGTTCCGAATGCGGTAGTAAAGCACATTTTGACACAGGACAATCCAGATGGAAGAAGGGGAAAATGGATTGTTGTCATTTTAGAATACGATATAGAGATTAAGCCCACGAAACTAATCAAAGGTCAAGGCCTTGCTAAATTAATGGTTGAATCTAACTTCCATGCTCTTGACATTAATTTTTTAGATGTGCAGATGAGCAGGGCGAGATGGCGACTCCAAGTGTGAGAGAGGTATTTCTCAACTCTCCATGGTATGCAGACCTTATATTCATTTTGCAAAATTAACAAGCTCCCCCTGGTTTGACTAAGACTAAAGCTAGATTTTTAAAGTTGAAAGCCTTAAAATTCTGTATTCTAGAGGGCAATTTGTATTGGAAAGACCCTGGAGGCATTCTGTTAAATTGTTTATTGAAAGATAAAGCTGATAAAGTGTTACAAGAGTTTCATGAAGGAGAATGTGGTGGCCATCTGAACTGGAAGGTCACAGCCAACAAAATACTCATAGCTGGATTCTATTGGCCCACCCTGTTCGCTGATGTACATCATAAAGTGGTTGCATGTCATCAATGTCAGCTGTTTGAAGGAAAACGAAAACTCCTCCCTCTACCTCTGAAACTGATCTCAGTTGAGGCCCCTTTCCAACAATGGGGACTAGACTTCATTGAAGAAATACATCCCCCTTCTTCAAGCCAACACCAGTGGATTCTCACTGCCACCGATTATTTTACCAAATGGATCGAAACAGTACAAAGCAGGCAAGTCACTGGCTCTATTATTATCAAATTTCTTGAAAATAATATTTTGTCTCGCTTTGGATGTCCTAGAAAGATTATAACTGATAATGCAACTGCTTTTCGGTCGAAGAAGCTCATAGATTTCTGCAACCAGTATCACATTGGTTTGGGGAATTCCACAGCCTACTACCCTCAAGGGAATGGGCTGGCGGAATCTTCAAACAAAACCTTGGTAAATATCATCAAGAAAACATTGCAGGAAAACAAGAAATCATGGCACAACAAGTTGGTGTTCGCATTGTGCGCTGACAGATTGACCACCAAAAGGTCGATTGGTATGTCACCATACCAGCTGGTCTATGGTACAGAGGTAGTTTTCCCCACTTCTTTAGGAGTCCCTGTCATGAATTTGCTTCAAGATGTACAAGCTGAGCCAAATGACTCACAAAGAAGGATAAACCAGATGATCCATTTGCAGCAGTCTAGGGAGGACGTCTTCAACAAAACTCAGGTAATCCAAGAAAACATCAAGAAAATCTTTGACAAAAGAACCAAGGAAGATGATTTTGAGCTAGGAGATTTGGTGCTGAGATGGGATGCCAGAAATGAAGACAAGGGAAAGCATGGAAAATTTGACAGTCTGTGGACAGGACCGTACATGATCCAAGCTTTCAGGGGAAACAATGCTTTCTTGCAAAACAATGTCGATGGGACAGATCTATCGGGAGGACCTGTGAACAGCAGAATGTTGAAACATTATGTGCCACCTCAATAGAGATTCGATTTTTCACTCTCCATTGTACATACCATTTTAATTTTCATTTTTCACTTGCATTTTCTGAGTGAAGAACATTAGTCAGTTGGTTGAAGCCCGAAGAAAAGGCCCTAAGTTGCTGACCATTGTTTTTCCTTTTTTTTTTTAGAATAAAACCAACGAAGGCCACTAGGCATAAATTTTTAGAATGACAGAAACTAGGATTCTTGGCACTTCACAGGGCAAGTACCATCCCCAGGGGGAGTCGTTGTTATCACCCTATAAGTTATAGGATCAACTGGTGACTGGGATATTATCTGTCTCTAGTGTTTTTGTTGACAAATGATTTTTCATTCTATAAATAATTTGAAAACAAAGAAAAAGAAAAGGAAAAGAAAAAGAAAAAGAAAAGAAAAGGGAAAAGAAAAAGAAAGAAAAAAAAGAGGACATAAAAGAATTGTAATAAAAGCCCCATGTAATAATAATAACTTGATCCATACATTTCAAGCATGGCCAAGTTCTTTTTAAATTTGATGTTGATAGGGTAGTGAATGAATTTGGCTAAACAGTTTAATCTTAGCCAAAGTGTCTAGGTTAGATTAGTGAATAAATCTGGCCAGACTGTCTAATCCTGGTCAGATAGCCCCAAGGTAGAGTAATTTCTTAACCCAACACTCTAATCTGGGTTAACTGTCATAGGAAACTAGGTTAGAACATAGGTTAGTGGCACTGTTGTTTCGTTTTAATAAAGTCAGCTTGATGTAAGTGTTGCACCATGTTTCAAATGCTTAAAAGATAGTTTGGTCAAACCCCATGGCGGTCTCTACTTAAAAAACCTTGGAAAAACTCATAAAACACATTTATCCTAAGTTTTTCCCAGCGCATGTGTTTTCCGCTTCCCCATTTATGCTCCCTGCACATATCGACGGCTCTGATCGCGGCGCCCAAATCTATGGTGTGAAGAGCATTCCGGACCCCCCCGACCGTTCTGCTTTTAATCGGGGGGGGTTCGGAATCGCTGATAACATTTGAGCGCATCTGGACGGTCCAGGATTGAGCGCTTAAATCAACGATCAATATTGGATTCCGGACCCCCCCTGTCCGTTCTACCTTTAACGGAGGGGGGGAGGGTCCGGAATGAGTGATAAAAGACGCGCAAAGATCTGCGGCTAGGAAAAGAGCGCGTAGATCAATAGCCCAAAATGGATTTCGAACCCCCCTGGATGATCTGCTTTTAACTGAGGGGGGGGTCCGGAATGGTTTTCCCCCTCAGGTGGGTCCCTTGTTATATGTGGCGTAAATCTATTTGCCCTGAAGTCTCGTCACCATCTGCTATCTGACAGACCTCCGTCACCTCTGGATCACCTTCCACCTTTTCCAAACTAATCATGTCCCATAACTGTTGTCAGTCCTTCCCCCCCTTTCACTCATGGCAAGCCCCTTATTACGACTTTTACCTCCAATCCCTAGCCGCCATGTCACCCGTCCGTATCTTTCAGCTACCGTCACCTGCCATCTCACCCCCAAATGACCCGTTGTCCATTTATTACTGGATAACCTATCCGTTATCCAGCTGACCTGTCTCCCGCACCCAACCGACCCCAGTTTAAATAAAACCACCGTTATTTCCCCTACTTTCGTTATTCACCCATCGCACCAGGGAATTTCACTGCTTACTCCTCCGTTACATTCCGTCACCCTCATACACAATCAGTCGCCCCCACTAACGTTGTGTTTATTGTAGGTACTGTTGCAGAAATGGCGCCAAAGTCCTAACCAGCGGAAGGAGAGGAGAATCTGTTTCTCCCGCCTTCTGTTGACCTGGACAAGATCCCACTGGTCGACAAAGACCGGTTAATCGCAGATACCAAATGCGATTTTGAATTCTCAGACCTCCAGTCATGGCTCAGGGAAGTGTTCCTGGACCATAGTGATGAAATTTGGCTCTAGGAGTCCAATTTACCCCTCTACCTCTTCCCTCAGATCCACCATTTTCCCGAGTTTGCTCTCAAGTGTCAAGCTCATTATGTCCCCGAGCAAAGAGTCGTTGTCTCCTCGTCCGGAGAGATTATGTTCCTCATCACGCCCGAATCCATAGACTAGATGATGCAAATTCCCCAAGCCGACTCTGCGTCCTCCTTCAACCTGGAAATTCTCACCGAATTATACCAGAAAATGACCTTCCCCCAAAGAGCTCAAATATTCGAGCTTTTCCTTCCCCCATCCACTCAATTTCCCTCCACAAATCCTCCTTACCCGTCCTCCATGTTCTCAACTAAGGGATGTTAATGTTTATGCCATTATTATAGTTCTTTGTATTTCATAAGAAAAGAGCATAATAAGAACAAGATCACTGAGAAATACACATCCACAAGAGACACATCATTTATCCTGGGAAAACCTCTAGGGGAAGAAAACCCAGCAAAAACTTCCTTATCATAAATAGCTTATACAATGTTCAAGAGATAATTCAACCAATACAAAAAAGTCCTCCTCAAGAGATGCGCCACCCTTCTTCTCCTCTCACCAACTTGTAATTGCAGCTTACCTCATAAGAGAATGAGCAAGTGAAGTGTGTGTTAGAAGTGAGGCGCTAGCCTCTTATTTATATCAATCTGGCACGTGTGAAGAGTCACCATCTGGCAAGGCCGACCTCTCACACTGGGTGGGTAAACCCACCTTTAATTAATTTTGGCCATTTCATTATAATTGTTGGGGCCGACTTCTTATTCTGCACATTGTAATTGTCTGATGACTAATCCGCAAAAGGGGATTTGGTCCTTATACAATTACCGACATGATTAATCCTCAATGGGGATTTAATCCAATAATAATAATGACAAGATTAATCCACAATGGGGATTTAATCCAATAACAAAATAATAATAATAAGAATGCTCTTTGCAGTTACATTATTTCAACACTCCCCCTTAACAAGAAGGGTATTCTTCATCGGCATTAGGCGAGAGAGGTCTGCATCATCGGTGGCATCTCAAGAACAGTATCGTCAATATAATCTTGAACAATTGTCTAGCACATTTACGAGTCATCGGAAGTTTTCTTCATCAACAGCATCATCATTCTCAAAAGAATGTTATCATCATCTGCATCAAACATGTATCAGTAAAAATGATACCTCATCACAGCACTAGGTTGTCACATCACAGTACTACACTAGCGTAACATCACAGCTCAGTGTCAGTCACATCTTGCTTTACGTCTAACAACTAGGTCAGAAGCAAGTAATATCATCATCTCGCTTTACGTCTAACAACTAGGTCAGAAGCGAGGAATCACATCATCATGCTTTACGTATAACAACTAGGTCAGAAGCATGACTCATCTTGCTTTACGTCTAACAACGAGGTCAAAAGTAAGGAACATCAACATCTCGCTTTACGTCTAACAACGAGGTCAGAAGCGATGAATCATCGGCATTATGCTTTACGTCTAACAACTAGGTCAGAAGCATAACTCATCTTTCTTTACATCTAACAACGAGGTCAGAAGCAAGGAACACACGACGTCATGCTTTACGTCTAACAACGAGGTCAGAAGCATGACTCATCTTGCTTTACGTCTAACAACTAGGTCAGAAGCAAGGAACCAGCGACGTTATGTTTTACGTCTAACAACTAGGTCAGAAGCATAACTCATTTTTCTTTACGTCTAACAGCGAGGTCAGAAGCAAGGATCACACAGCGTCATGCTTTACGTCTAACAACGAGGTCAGAAGCATGACTCATCTTGCTTTACGTCTAACAGTGAGGTCAGAAGCAAGGAATACATCTACTCCCCATTTCAAGGAAGGTCCTTTCGAACAATACCAAGCCTATCTCGAAAGTGTTCAAACTTTACACGAGATAGAGGCTTAGTCATCACATCAGCAACCTGTTCATCCGTGCTAATGTACTGGAGCTTCAAGGCTCCTCTCTATACCATGTCGCGGATCAAATGATAGCGGATCTCTATGTGCTTCGACCTGTCGTGGATCACGGGATTCTCTGTCATTTTAATACAGCTTTGATTATCACATAGAATTGCAGTTGCTCTCATCTCCAAATCAAATAGGTCTGTCAACAACTTTCGAAGCCATATAGCTTCGCAACTAGCAGAACATGCGACAATGTACTCTACTTCCGCTGTGCTAAGAGAAATACTGAATTGTTTCCTACTCTACCATGAGATCATAGCTGATCCCAAACTGAAACAACATCTGAAAGTATTTTTTCTGTCAGCAACGCTTCCTGCCCAATCTGCATCAGTATATCCAATCAGATTGAAGTCATGATCTCCATCATAGTTGAAACCATAATCTATTGTACCCTTAAGGTACCTCATCACATGTTTTGCAGCCACTAAATGAACACGTCTGGGCTTCACCAGAAACTGACTCAAGCTGTTCACTGCAAAATAGATGTTTGGCCTAGTGTTCGTCAGGTACATCAGCGATCCAATAATCTGTCTGTACAGAGTGGCATCTATTAAATCTGACGAAGTATCGACCAGCAGCTTCAGCTTTGCTTCCATGGGTGTATTCATGGACTTGCATTCGAGCATGTCGAATCTCTTCAGGATTTCGGCCGTGTACTTCCCCTGGTTAAGGAATATTCTTTCTGGACTCTGCCATACCTCAAGACCTAAGAAGTAATGCATTAGGCCAAGGTCTTTCATTTCAAATTCAGCGACAAGTCTATGTTTACATTCAACGATGAGCTTTTCTTCTCCAGTTAAGAATAAGTCATCCACATACAGTAATAGTATTACTGGTTCATTATCCATGATTTTGAAGTAGAGATTTGAATCTGCTTTACTCTTGGTAAAGCCTAGGCTCGTCAAGAAACTGTCTATACGGCCATACCAAGCTCTGGGAGCTTGTTTCAATCCGTATAAGGCTTTCTTCAATCGACAGACATGAGACTTCCTGTCTTCAACCTCAAATCCTTGGGGTTGCTCTATATACACTTCCTCTTCTATGACACCATTCAGAAAAGTTGTCTTCACATCTATCTGGTGCAGCTTCCATTTCATCTTGGCAGCAAGAGCTATAATGGTTCTGATTGAAGTGTATCTGGCCACATGAGTGAATGTCTCTTCATAGTCGATTCCTTCCTTCTCGGAAAAGCCACGAGCGACAAATATTGTTTTATATTTCTCAATACTTCCATCAGCAGCATGTTTTATCTTGAATAGTCATTTTGATGATACCACATCCTTACTTTTCGGTCTGGGAACAACTTCCCACACATCATTTTTTATTATGGATTGGTATTCCTCTGTCATGGCATCTGCCCATTCCTTCTTCTGGATGGCCTCATCAAAACATATAGGTTCTTCATCAAGAAAATTGCACATCAAAGCAGTGTAACTGGAGAATGGCTTTGGTTTCTTCACCTATCTCGTGGTTCCTTCTGGAACACCATACTTCTCTCCATCTTGAATAAGCTCTCTTGCCCAAGCAGGCTTTATTTTATGGGAGAAGGTCATCTGAGGAGGTTCTTGAACTTCTGTTATATCATGATTTTCAAGAGTCTCCTTATCATGGGAAGCTATGACTTCCCTTGCAGGTTCTGCAGCTCTAGGAACTTCCCTCACGGATTTTGTCGTCCTGGGATTTACAGGTTCATCTTCACATACCTCTTCAAGATGACATCTTCTCGATTTCTTAATTGCAGCTTCTTCATCAAATGTCACGTCCCTGCTGATCTCAATATGGTGGTGACCAGGTATGTAGATTCTGAAGGCCTTGGATATCTCACAATATCCCACAAATATTCTCTTCTTTCTGGAGGGCTCCAGTTTGTTCCTTTTCTCTTTCGGTATATGAACAAACACTGGACAGCCAAATATTTTGAGATGGCTTACCTCTGGCTTTTTTCCAGTGAACATCTCTTCTGGGGTCTTGAACCCAAGTGAAATATGGGATAGTCTGTTCTACACATAAACAACTGCCATGGCTGCTTCTGCCCATAAGCACATAGGAAGATCTTGTTCGTGAATCATGGTCTTCAGATCTTCCATAATCGTTCTGTTATTCCTTTCAGCAACTCCGTTTTGTTGGGGATTGTAGGGAGTAGTTAGTTCCATCTTGATCCTGACATCTCTGCAGAAGCTTACGAACTCCTTCGAGGTATATTCTCCTCCATTATCTGACCTAAGTATCTTAACCTTTCTTTCGGAAAGATTCTCTATCAAGGCTTTGAATTCCTTGAATTTACTGAATACTTCATCTTTAGATTTTAAGAAATATATCCAGGTCTTACGAGAATAATCATCAATGAATGATACATAGTATACATACCCGCTAATGGAGGATGATGGCATTGGGCCACACACGTCTGAATGGATGAGTTCCAATAATCCTTTTTCTTTGTTGTCCCTCTTTGGAAAGGAGTTCTTGATGTTCTTCCCTTGCGCACATCCATTACATATGCCTTCCTGATCAACCTTGAGTTCTGGTAAACCTGTGACATCTTTGCATATGTATGGTAGCTCCTTGTAGTTGATGTGAGCCAATCTTCTATGCCAAAGTTCACATGAATTTTCGATGGCATGGGTCATAGCAGTTTATGGGTGACCCTTCAGCTTATATAAACCATTTTCTTCACTTCCAATGACGATTGTTTCACTTAACGTTTCTCCCTTAGCCCACATAAGAACTTCTCCATCTATGAAGGCAACTCTATAGCTTTCTTGTCTAAAGCTGATATGGATAGTAAGTTCTTCTTTAGGTCCGGTACATAGAGTACGTCCTTCATTGTTATTGAGTTTTCCGAATCAAGCTTGTAGTTTGATTCTCCTATTCCCTCGATGGGATATTGATAATCATCTCCAAGAGTTACTTTATGAGAAAACTTATTTTCTGAAATACAAGAGAGTATTCTTCTTACCCATCATATGCTTTGATGCACCGCTATCAATGAGCCATGTGTCTTCTCCAGGTGATACAGATCCTGAGAGAGCTGAGATTAAGACATGGTCCCTAGTCATCTTCATAGGTGGTTCTTCATCTTCGGCAATGTGAGCATTTTGCCTCTTCTGCTTCCTCTTGTATTCTTCTTTTCTGACTGGACAATTGTTCGCCTTGTGTCCCATCTTATCACAATGATAGCATTGTATAGATGAGAGATCTCGTCCCTTGCGTTGTCCTTTCTTCTGAAAATTTCTTGAATGAGATTCTTG
>ML828171.1:33400-64210 GCA_009831015.1 Picea engelmannii | reverse complement strand
AGGGGATTTGGTCCTTATACAATTACCGACATGATTAATCCTCAATGGGGATTTAATCCAATAATAATAATGACAAGATTAATCCACAATGGGGATTTAATCCAATAACAAAATAGTAATAATAAGAATGCTCTTCGCAGTTATATTATTTCAACAAGGGAAACCAGGTCATCTCATCCCTTTGCACTCTGTTGGGATACTATTCTGATCAGTGGGTAGATGAACCCATTCTGGGTTTTCTATCCATTTTCTCCACTGATGAAAAACCCACCACCCAATTTGATTTCAGTACATTCTTGGCAGACAATATTCACGAACAGTTCGTGAATTTTGGCATGGAAGGCATGTTCAGATACTCGTCCATACTGGCATACATGTTCGTTTTCTTTCAAACAGATAAATTTAGTTTTTCCATGCAGAAGATGAATGAAGATGGTAAACCTCAGGCAGTCACAGCATGGACTTCCTTTCTCAAGCACAACTCCACAGAGTATAGTTTCAAGGCGTTCATCAATCAGTTCTACCACCCTGTGGTAAGTATGCTGAGCGGCAGGCCCGAGCCTCAAATAAATGACGAAGTCTAGAGAATCCTGCATCTCTCGGACAACACAAAGACCGGGGATTGGTACCTGTACCAAAATCATACTGAGATCAGAGTATACGGTTGCGATTTGGCACCGTATAAACTGCCCAAATATTTGTCTATCATAATCTTTTCTTTAGAATATATAAGGCAGATTATGAATTCAGATGATATCCATTTTGTATCATTGAAGAAAAAGCAGCAACTTCGAATCAAGGGGCAGATTGGCTCCTTCATCTGCACCAGTCGGGGCGACAGGGAAGAAGCAGATAAGATGTTGAAATAAATGAAGTTCTTCATGAGCTTCCCATGGCACTATGATCCTTATGGGATCATCTCAGAGATGAGGGTGAAGAACAAGAACATCCCCTATATTCACGAAGCTAAGCCTGAGGTGGAAAAATTTTCAAATCAAACAGTGTGGGAGCCTAACACATTGGTCGAAGTGGAATAGCAGGTTCCCCCGACCACTGTGTCACCAACGACCATGCCACAGGTCCCTAAGGAAAAAAGGCCTCATCAAGATTTATCTCTGCCTGTCACGGAGGTATCGTCTGAAGAGTTCCAGTTGCACACTAAGAGACCCAAGACAATCTCAGTTCCTGGCCCGACTGGAGAAAAAGAAGCCCCGCCTACCACACTGACCAAGTCTGTTATTCCACCCTTCGGTTCGAGCCTCTATAAGGACATCACCCCAGCATTGCCGAAGAAATCCTCAGATTCTCCATTGAACACTCAGCCAGGCAAGATTGGGCCTAAGCTAAGCATTTTCGAGAAGTACGAGCTGATCAAGAAAAAGAATCAGACCCTTACCAGCAGTACTTGTGCTCAGTTTTGGAAGCAGACGTCGATTGTGCAGCATAGGCTGTTGTCTGCATTTGACACAGAGAAGGGCAGAATGCACATGGCCTTCCTCCAGGTGCAAGTACCAGATCCCAAGGTGATCACCGACTACAAGAGGGCCACCTTTGAATTCGAGACGAAGAACGTGCCCAGTCATCTCAGATGGGAGGAAATCTGCGATTTGATCGATTAGCAGATGAGCTGTCCAGGTCCAGTCAGTTGTCCAGTCAGATGAGGTCGTGCAAAAGGCTTCATCAATGGTCTACCCAGAAATCAGCGTGCAGTTACACCAAGTCATCAAGCAGTTCCTAGATTTAGGAAATTTGTTAAGTTAGTTAGGCTAAAAATAGATTTAGCACGTCTTGGTCATTAATGACAAGATCGTTTGTAATTTGAGTTATAAATACTTCACCTTTCGAAGTATTGGGGGTTGTTGATCTTCACACCATGACGCTATCAGACTGTAATATTTTTTAAGAGATCTTCCATTAATAAAAATGAGGCACTTTTACAGGATTCTTGTGTGTATTCACTGGTGATGTTTTCTCTCTAAGTTGAATGTTATTCTTGTTTTGTGATCATCTTGTTTTCTAATTCTAATCTTTAAGAGTAACGAATGTTGCAGGATTTATCTCGTATACCCTGTTTCTGACTCAAAATATTTTAGTGTTTTTCTTCTGGTATTCTCAATAAAGGAATTCTTAACTACTTCTTTGTTGAAATTATCTTTCTCATCTTTTCTGCTAATCATCATTTAAGCTACTAAAAGATCCAGTGATTATATTATCTCACCCTGTGAAAGTTTTTTCCTTTGCGTTTCTGGTTTGTATTTCATATTTTATTTAAACGCAGACCCCATAGCCCAATGGATGTGTAGACTGTCTCAACCAATTCAAAAAATACTTTGACAACAAAACCGACCTATTTCTTTACCTAGCCTAATATCTAAAATTGGAAACATAGCTAAATCATATAGAGAGATCCCTCTCTGAAGTTGGAAGGGCTAGATCCCAGCTTCAAAAGTGGTTGGATAAAGTTACCTTTGTAGATTTCTTCTATTTTCAACCTCTAGGAAATTTACCAAGTGCTAACAAGTCTGTCACTCTTTTTTTCATAAGGAAGAACAATCTTTGAGGTTAAAGGTTGGAGACAACAATTCTAAGTTTTTCCCCCATTATGCGAATCTACAAAAAAATCTGAACACAACATGGGAAATAAAAACCGAAGATATTTTCACTCCCTCTTTCAAGCCCTGGCTAGTAGTCCTATCCAGGAAATTTTGCAAGTAGTTTCCAAATTCCAAGTAGTATTTACAAAAGATATGAATAAATCTTTAGAAGAAGAAGTAACGAAGGCAGAGGTATTAGTTGCCCTTTCTTCCATACAACGAGGAAAAATCCCAGGTCCAGATGGGTTCAAATTAGAATTCTTTCAAGGATTCTACGACCTAGTAAAGAGACACCTTCTTATGATAGTCAGAGAATCGCAGAAGTCTGGGAAGGTACTAGGGTCTTTCAATGCCACTTTCATTTTCTTAATACCCAAAAACCAAGGACTTTCCTTAGAGGACTATTGTCCAATTTCTTGTTGTAATGTATTGTATAAAATCATAGCAAAGGTGTTAGCAATATGATTGAAGCCTATCTTGAGTGACATTATCTCGAATGAGCAATTTGGCTTTCTACAACACAAACAAATCCATGATGCAGTCATAGTAGCTCAGGAAGTTTTTCATTTTGCTAAAAGATAGAAACAAAAGGTCGCCATTCTAATGTTAGACCTATCAAAAGCATACAATAGGGTCGATTGAACCTTCTTGCAACTAGTCCTTATTTTGATGGGGATGGCTCTTTTAGCGGTTAATTGGATAATGGGTTGCATACAATCAGAGTCTTTCGCAATCTTACTAAAATGGAGCCCCTTCAAGGTTCTTGAGAGCTTCGAGGGGCCTAAGGCAAGGATGCTCTCTCTCCTCCTTTTTATTCCTCATCATAGAAGAGGCCCCGAGTAAAGTTATTACAAAAGAAAACAAATCAAGATCGATTAGGGGGCTAAAGGCATCGAAAAGGGAAATGATCACATATCTTTTATTTGTAAACGATGTCTACTATTATACCAAAGGCTCCTTAAGGGACATTTCGACGTTGAAAGGTGCACTCGATTTATTCTGTTATACCAAAGGTATGGAAGTTACTTTCAACAAATCATGCCTAATCCCCCACTAGTGCTCTATAGCAGTGAAGAGGTAGATTGTCAATATTTTTTTGGTTCCTATGCGAAATTTTGATGAGGCATCAAATATCTAGGGTTCCATCTCAAGCTAGATTACTATAGGTTTATCAATTGGGGATGGATAGTCAAAAAGGTCAAAGATCGAGTATTAGTGTGGGTAAACAGACTTTTGTCTAGGTTAGGACACCTAGTCCTGCTTGAGTCGGTACTAGAAAGTATTCATATATTCTAGACATCCATCGAAACAATTCCGAAAGGAATCCTCACTAAGATTCAAAAAATCAATTTCCAGTAGGCTCACGAAAATCAGGAGGGATCTCTTTGGAAAAATGGTCTTCCATAGCAACATGCAAGGATCTTGGCAGATGGGGGATTAAGAACATCTATTTCTTTGCACAAGTGCTAGCAAGAAGAAACCTATGGAGATTTTTATCCATGGTTTTTATCCTGAAATTCCTTGTTTGTCCACACTTTCTGTCTTTAATTCCCATATTAACTCTTCTTCTCTCTTTTAGTAGAACAACTAACTGGGGCAATAGACTCCAAAGCACCCACTGGATGGCACTGTATTGCCCGTATTGCCTCCTACGTTGGGGAAAATGATTGATTGGGGCCGTGTCTTGACCTTGTACATCTCGCGTTTGTGCTGGTCTTGATGCCTCGTGTGGAATGAGAAAATAAATTAATTATTTCATTGTTAAGACCACACAGGACAGGAAATCGTTGAGATGTAATCGATTCCGTTGGAATAATTAGATATTATGCTACATGTTATTTTGGTAACTAATAGGCCCGGGGAGGTAAGTGCATAAAAACAGACAACCAAAGAGATAAGAATAAGTAAGTCGTGGGGGTTTCTTGAAGCTGTTGAGATTCCTGCCCCTCCCTCTCATGTATGCCAATCCTCCCTCTTATGGGGGGGTTCCTTACTCAGCTATACTATAAAGGCAACCTTAATATGTGCTCTCACTAACGCTTTCTTCTGAGATGACAATAGGGGTATCAAGTTCTCACCAAAATAACTCGAAATCCCGATAGAAATGCCTTGACTACGATAATTAGATCCATAAACCTTGAGCTACTATACATGTTCGTCGATCTCTGCCCAATGATCACGACAACGTGAATCCTACTCTGAATCCACTCAAGGCTTATCTAAATCCTACTCTGAATCCAAAGCTTTAATTTCGGCATAATTTCGTGGTTGCCAAAGATCTGGCTCTAATAAGTAAAGATCTGCATGAATGTTGAGGGGTAATCTAATATGTAGCCCGCCCGTTGGTAAAGTCTCAATTATGTGATCAAGGATTCTTAGTACAAGGCCATCAATCTTGGGTGTCCGTCTCTAAATACACTCAAGGCTTATATGAATCCTACTTTGAATCCAAAGCTTTAATTTTGGCATAATTTCATGGCTTCCTAAAATCTAGCTCTAACAAGTAAATATATGCATGAATGTTGAGGGGTAATCTAATATGTAGCCCGCCCATTGGTAAAGTCTTGATTATGTGGTCAAGAATTCTCAATACAAGGCCATCAATCTTGGGTGTCCATCATTACAGATGTAGCTGAAATGGAGAAATCGTGGGGATTTTCATAACCTTGCTTTGCAAAAATGGGATATGCATTTGAAATGGATGTCTGAGTTATGATATGTATCATGATCATGATGGAATTAACTGAGTCATTTTTTTGTCCAGTCATAAGTATTTCTTTTTTGTCCACTCTTTACTACTATGTTAAGTTATTGCTTTGTTAGCACGGGGCACCACTATGACTCCTTTCTACGGGTCGAGGTTGTGTTTCCTCTACCGTCCAAATTGACGGTTATAGGGGATAGAGATCACTGTTTGAACAACTTCTGTAGTAAATCCACTTGATCCAGTCGTTCCTCTAGGGTACAAATACAATCGAAACCAAACCTTTCTCCATCGACAGGAACCGACATCCGTATAGTGTCTCCTAGAAGAGGTATAAAACAGTTGGGCAGGGAACCGTAGGAAATAAAGCGAAAGATGAACAGTGAAATTCAACCAAGGTTAGGCAGGTGACACGGAAAAAAGAAAGCTAGGTTGAGCAAAAAACAACCACCTAAATTGACCTTGCACCCTCCACCCTCGTATGAAACTTTGTAACGCATCTTTCACCGATTAAGAAGGGCGTTGATGCATGAATGGGGGCTCTCTATATTTCTTTTCCAAGGGAAGGGTGTTATTTTTAACCGGCTATAAAGAAAGCCTGAGTGCCAGGCCAACTAAAAATAGCGTATATTACAACCCGCAACAACAACCAACTATTTTGAACCCGCAACTTAAGCGCCGGAACTAAAGCTTGACTTATCGGCCGAAACAAAATCTTTACTTATTTCTGGTTTTCTTCCTATCTTTCCACCCCAATCGACTCTACTTGCTCGATGTTACAACTGACATGATGATTGAGTTGATTTGAGTTCAATATGCACCCAAGAGGACTAGGTAGGTGTACAACCACTTCTGACAACATTTATTTACCTATCTCCAGAACTTTCATTACCAGACCTTCTCCTTATCCGAATCTGTATCCCGAATAATTTCCCTTCTATGTAGGTCATCAGTTCAACATTGGAACTAAAATTGGATGGGAGATTGGGAATATTTTTAAGGGTGATCATAGCATTTTTTGAGATCCTTTTTGTATGTTGCATCGGGGTGTACAACCCTCCAATTTGGGGGGTGTATGATGGGCCCTTAGAGTACCCTCCATGAAGCTCCATAAAGGAAGGAAGGAAGGTAGGTAGGTAGGTCTTCTCAGGTCCTACTCTTTCGGTGGCTTGGTTGCTTTGCAACTTAGTTGCTTTAACGCTTGGTGATAACCACATCAATAGTACGAGATTCCAAATCAAGGACCAATCCATGAGAACCCCACAATTGAAATATATGAAAAGGGTTGTCTCGGTCTTGTCCAAGTAAATGTGCTAGACCTAAGGCTTGACCTGTTTCCACTCATTTCTTGATAAGGAAGAATAATCTTTGAGGTTAAAGGTTGGAGACAACAATTCTAAGTTCTTCCACCATTATGTGAATCTAAAGAAAAATCTCAACACAATATGGGAAATAAAAATGGAAGATATTTTCACTCCCTCTCTCAAGCCCCGGCTGGTTGTCCTATACAGGAAATTTTGCAAGTAGTTTCCAAATTCCAAGCAGTTATTACATCAGATATAAATCAAGATTTAGAAGAAGTAACAGAGGCAAAGGTATTAGCTACCCTTTCTTCCATGCAACAAGGCAAAATCCCAGGTCCAAATGGGTTCACGTTGGAATTCTTTCAAGGATTCTAAGACCTAGCAAAGGAACACCTTCTTAAGATAGTCAGAGAATTGCAAAAGTCTGGGAAGGTACTAGGGTCTTTCAATGCAACTTTCATTTGCTTACTACCCAAAAAGCAGGAAGGAGTGTCCTTCGAGGACTATCATCCAATTACTTGTGGTAATGTGGTGTATAAAATCATAGCAAAGGTGTTAGCAAGACGATTGAAGCCTATTTTGAGTGAGATTATCTCGAAGGAGCAATTTGCTTCCTACAACACAAACAAATCCATGATGTTGTCATAGTAGCTCAGGAAGTTTTTCATTCTGCTAAAAGATTGAAACAAAAGGCGGTCATTCTAAAGCTAGACCTATCAAAAGCATACAATAGGGTCAATTGGACCCTATTGCAACTAGTCCTTATTCTGATGGGGATGGCTCTTTCAGTGGTTAATTGGATAATGGGCTTCATACAATCAGAGTCTTTTGCAATCTTAATAAAATCGATACCCTTCAAGGTTCTTCAGAGCTTCGAGGGGCTTAAGGAAAAGATGCCCTATCTCCTCCTTTCTATTCCTCATTATAGTAGAGGCCCTGCATAAAGTGATTACAGAAAAAATGAAGCAAGATCAATTAGGGGGCTAAAGGTATCGAAAAGGGAAATGATCATACATCTTTTATTTGTGGACGATGTCTTCTACTGTACCAAAGGCTCCTGAAGGGACATTTTGACGTTGAAAGGTGCACTCAATTTATTCTGCTCTACGAAAGGCATGGAAGTTAATTTCAACAAATCATGCCCAATCCCCCACTAGTGCTCGATAGCAGAGAAGAGGCAGATTGGCAATATTTTTCCAGTTCCTATGCGAAATTTGGATGAGGCTTCAAATATCTAGCGTTCCATCTCAAGCTATATTACTATAAGTTTACAAATTAGGGATGGCTAGTTAGAAAGGTCAAAGATCGAGTATTAGTGTGGGTAAACAAACTTTTGTCTAGGGTAGGACACCTAGTCCTGCTTAAGTCATTACTTTTGAAATATTGTAAATGCAAAGAGTATTCTAATTATTATTGATGTATTATTCATTAGATCAATCCCCTTTTGCGGATTGATCATGTAGGTTGTAAAGGTGGTTATAACCAGAATATATTAAAGGTGGTTATAACCACCCAGAACAAGAAGTTGACCCTACTAGTGAAAAGACACCCCGGTCCACATGTGTCAAATTGTATAAATAAAGAAGCTATCACCTCATTTGGACACACACTCACTTGTTTATTAGAACACAAGTTCAGAGTTGCATTTGGAGAAGAAAGAGGAGAGAGAGAGACACATTCTTGGGAGAGGACTTTCTGTATTTGTTTGAGTTATCTCTTGGCATTGTATTGGCTATCTTTATTAAGGAA
The DNA here is from genome assembly GCA_009831015.1 of Picea engelmannii. Taxonomy (NCBI): domain Eukaryota; kingdom Viridiplantae; phylum Streptophyta; class Pinopsida; order Pinales; family Pinaceae; genus Picea; species Picea engelmannii. Next base: position 55,859 of record ML828171.1, on the reverse strand, counting down.
GTTTTTGCTGGGTTTTCTCCCCCATGAGAGTTTTCCACGATAAATGAAGTGTCTCTTGTGATTGTGTATTTCTCAGTGGTCCTATTTATGCTATTGTTATCTAGTGAAATGAAAAGAAACCTAATAATAGCTTAAACCTTAACATGGTATCAAAACTAAGCCGAAGAGAGAATTTTTCACAAGAGAAAGAGAAAAACGACATTGTTGTCATACATGAAAATTAGGGATTTTTATTGAATAAGCATTTCAGCCCCAAAACCATCTAGAAAAGTGTGCCCTTCCTCATAGATCACTTTGGCATCTTCAACACAACTTTTCAGTGGCTAGATCTCTCAGAAAGTGAAACCCTAGTTTTCAAAAAGTACCAGAAGTACCAGAAAACAAGAAGCACCAAAAAACTAGAAATCCGCAGATTAAGTTTAGAGGGATAAAAGTTGGATTTTCTGAAATCTAACCACACCAAGCTACTCGCCTCAGCCTCTTCGTACCTCTTGGTAAGTTCATAATTTAATTTTGAGCATTTTCATTTTTTGATCATTTTCCTAGCTCCAGGTAAAAGATATCTGCAAGCACTAAGCTTGTTGACAAACTAAAATTTCGTACCTGGAATTATAGGATTGGATTCATTGTTGAAGAGAATTACCTAGCAAGATTCATCAAAGAAGAAGTGTCGGAACCCGACGATACTGAAGATAAAGCAAAGCACCAAAATGACACAATCAGGGATAAAAGAATCATTGCAGATTCCATCAAAGATCACTTGATTCCTCAAGTGTCTTCAACGAAGACTCCAAAAGAAATGTTTGATGCCCTAACCAGAGTATATGAAGGAAAGAAAATAAACTGGAAGATGAATCTAAGAACTCGACTCAATAATACAAGGATGCAAAAAAAAGAATCAATCCAGGAATATTTCTCCAGAATATCAGGATTCAAAGAACAGCTAGAAGCAATTGGAGACACCATAGACGAAGATGAACTCATAATGACAACCCTTAATGGTCTCACAAGACCCTGGGATGAATTCATCCAAACTATTTGTACCAAAATGGAGAAACTAAAATTTGACAGTCTTTGGAAAGAATGCATTCAATAAGAATCAAGAATAGCTAATCGAGAGGCTTTACTATCAAGAAATGAGATCAAAACCTAGCTACTCAAACTAAAAGAGGAGGAAATAAGTCTTACTTCTAGAAAGAAACTCATAAAGAGTCTCACCCCAAAACAAATTCATACATAAATAATCTCAACCTAAGAGGTTCCAGAAGAAAGGACAAAGAAAAGAAAGAAGTTTCTCATCTTACCAATGTTGTCCATCTAGATAAGAAGAATACAAGAGGAAATATAAGAGGCACCATGCCCATACAGTTGAAGATGAAGAGACACCCGCAAGGATGATAAGAGAACGCATTGAAGACTATGTCTTAATCACGACCCTCTCAGGATCAGTATCACCTGGAGAGGACACTTGGCTCATTGATAGTGGTGCTTCCAAGCACATGATAGGTCAAAGAGATATTCTCTCTTACCTTTCAGAAAAGAAGTTTTCTCAAAAAGTTACACTTGGAGATATTTATCAATACCCTATCAAGAGAGTGGGAGAATCAAACTACAAGCTTAATTCAGGGATTCCAATGAAGATGAAGGATGTACTCTATGTACCAAGTTTGACAAAGAACCTACTCTCCATATCAGCTTTTGTAATGTCCCCCACCTCTTGATGAAGAGGTTTGAGAAGACTTAGTGGCCTAGGCATTCCCACTAGGCCGTGGTCTCACATTGAGGGGAAAAGTCAACCAAACTAACGTTATATCCTTAAGTTGACTTAATAAAAAGGTAAAAGGAGTTAAAAGATAACTCAATGAAGTAATAGAAGCGCTAGAGGTTGAGTTAGGAGTTAACCCTAGGGGTTAATTTAACTCAACAGGAAAATAGAATAAAAGTATAAAGAGAAGGTTAGGGCGCACCTCTCATTCTTTCTGAATTTTGGTATTTGCTTGTTGATGCTCTTGAGCATACAGTTTTGAGGGTTTTGATATTACAAACCCTAGTGAACAACTCAATGGTGAAAGATTCCACTCACCTTGTTTCAAGCTTGGTCTCGGGGATGAAATACTCCACCCACACCATTCTACATCTATCATCTATTCAGGAGGACTAGCAGGGTTGTACCAGTTGCAGCAGCAGGGTCATACCAGTTAGGGTTTTCTTGTAGGGGCACACCATTCGTTGAGGAAGAGTTCGATCCAACACATTGAGGAAGCTTGCAAGGTTTTCAGCATTAGGGTTTTTCTTGCAAGCCCTTGCTCATCAGTTTAAGGGCTTCTTGGAGGAGTTACCATGTCCCTATCATCTATTTGCAGGTTGAGATGATTTCAGGAGGAAGAGGATGATTTGGTGATTCAGTCTTTCTCGGATCTAGAAGGCCATAGGCTAGATATGACCTTGATACTTCTCTTAGGGGCTTGTGGTGACCCGATCTATCATCCTAGAGAGTTTTAGGGGATTCAAGCCCATATTCAGCTAAGTCATACTATTGGCCATATTCTGGGTTTCAGGAGGGTCGTACCAGTTTAGGGTTTCTGCAGTTTGAGGAGGAGGCTTCAGTGTTTGAGCTCCCTACTTCAAGAGAAGTATTCCATTGCCTTGATCTATCATTGGGAGGAGTTTGACAGCATTTGGGGGACTTCATCTTCAGGAGGGTTGAACCCTTGGTATCCATTGTCTTCAGCGGGTCGTACCAGCATCAACAGAGTTGTACCAGTTGCTTAAGGGTTGAGCTTAAACCCTAGTTTTGCAGTTGAGCGTTCATCTTCTATTACAACCTTTGGGAGGCTTACTTTGTATCTCCGGGAGCATTTTGTATGCAGCTCTATTCTTGTCTTGAAGCCATCTGAAGCTATTCCAGATCTGTTTCGTTATTTGTATCAAGTATAGGAAAATGAATTTAAGAACTCAACTCAAGAATACAAGGATGCAGAAAGGAGAATCGATTTAGGAATATTTCTCCAGAATATCAGAATTCAAAGAAAAACTAGAAGCAATTGGAGACATCATAGACGAAAACGAACTCATAATGACAGCCTTTAATGGTCTCACAAGGCCTTGGGATGCATTCATCCAAACTATTTGTGCCAGAATGGAGAAACTAAAATTTGACAGTCTTTAGAAAGAATGCATTCAAGAAGAATCAAGAGTAGCTAATCGAGAGACTTTACTATCAAGAGATGAATATCAAGCCCTAGCTACTCACATTAAAAGAGGAAAGAAGTCATACTTCTAGAAAAAAACTCATAAAGAGTCTCACCCCAAAACAAATTCATACATAAAGAATCTCAACCTAAGAGGTTCCGGAAGAAAGGACAAAGAAAAGAAAGAAACTTATCATCTTACCAATGTTGTTCAGCGACATGAAAACAATACAAGAGGAAAAATAGGAGGCACCATGCCCATACAGTTGAAGATGAAGAGCCACCTGCAAAGACGATAAGAGAAAGCATTGAAAACTATGTCTTAATCACGACCCTCTCAGGATCAGTATCATCTGGAGAGGACACTTGGCTCATTGATAGTGGTGCTTCCAAGCACATGACAAGTCAAAGAGATATTCTCTCTTGTCTTTCAGAAAAGAAGTTTTCTCGGAAAATTACACTTGGAGATGTTTATCAATACCCTATCAAGAGAGTGGGAGAATCAAACTACAATCTTAATTCAGAGACTCCAATGAAAATGAAGGACGTACTCTATGTACCAGGTTTGACAAAGAACCTACTCTCCATATCAGCTTTTGTAATGTCCCCCACCTCTTGATGAAGAGGTTTGAGAAGACTTAGTGGCCTAGGCATCCCCACTAGACCATAGTCTCACATTGAAGGGAAAATTCAACCAAACTAATGTTATATCCTTAAGTTGACTTAATAAAAAGGTAAAAGGAGTTAAAAGATAACTCAATGAAGAAATAGAAGCACTGGAGGTTGAGTTAGGAGTTAACCCTAGGGGTTAATTTAACTCAACAAGGAAATAGAAGAAAAGTATAAAGAGAAGGCTAGGGCGCACTTCTCATTCTTTCTGAATTTTGGTATTTGCTTGTTGATGCTCTTGAGCATACAGTTATGAGGGTTTTGATATTACAAACCCTAGTGAACAACTCAGTGGTGAAATATTCCACTCACCTTGTTCCAGGCTTGGTCTCGGGAATGAAATACTCCACCCACACCATTCTACATTTATCATCTATTCAGGAGGACTAGCAGAGTTGTACCAGTTGGAGCAACAGGGTCGTACCAGCTAGGGTTTTCTTGTAGGGGCACACCATTTGTTGAGGAAGAGTTTGATCCAGCACATTGAGGAAGCTTGCAAGATTTTCAACATTAGGATTTTTCTTGCAAGCCCTTGCTTATCAGTTTGAGGGCTTCTTGGAGGAGTTACCATGTCCCTATTATCTATTTTCAAGTTGAGACGATTTCAGGAGGAAGAGGACGATTTGGTGATTCAGTGTTTCTCGGATCTAGAAGGCCATAGGCTAGATCTGACCTTGATACTTCTCTCAGGGGCTTGTGGTGACCCGATCTATCATCCTAGAGAGTTTCAAGGGATTCAAGCCCATATTTAACTAAGTCATACTATTGGCCATATTTAGGGTTTTAGGAGAGTCGTACCAATTTAGGGTTTCTAGAGTTTAAGGAGGAGGCTTCAGTGTTTGAGCTCCCTATTTCATGAGAAGGATTCCATTGCCTTGAGCTATCATTGGGAGGAGTTTGGCAGCATTTGGAGGAATTTATCTTCAAGAGGGTTGAATCCTTGGTATCCATTGTCTTCAACAGGCCATATCGGCACCAGCAGAGTTGTACCAGTTGTTTAAGGGTTGAGCTTAAACCCTAGTTTTGCAGTTGAGCGTTCATTTTCTATTACAACCTTTGGGAGGCTTGCTTTGTATATCTGGGAGCATTTTGTATGCAGCTCTATTCTTGTCTTGAAGCCATCTGAAACTATTCCAGATCTGCTTCGTTATTTGTATCAGGTGTTTGTTTTCTTATAATAAAGCCCAACTATTGCTTGTGGTTCCTATCTTGTGTATTGTTGATATTCTTCATATGATGGAAATAGTGCTTGTATAATCTATGGTTAAATAACTGAATAAACCCTAAGGCCTAAATATTCTTGGCCAACCTGCATACACAACACTTAATAAACAAATCAGTGGTTAGTTAGTGATTTCAAGCAAAAAAATTGGCTTGGAATCATTACCCAATGCCATCATCCTCCATCAGTTGGTATGTGTACTATGTATCTTTTATTGATGATTATTCTCGTAAGACCTGGATTTACTTTTTGAAATAAAAAGATGAAGTGTTCAATAAATTCAAGGAATTCAAAGCCTTGATAAAGAATCTTTCTGAAAGAAAGATAAAGATAAAGATACTCAGGTCAAATAATGGAGGAGAATACATCTCGAAAGAGTTTGTAAATTATTGCAAAGAGGTTGGGATCAAGAGGGAGCTCACCACTCCCTACAATCCTCAAAAAAATGATGTAGCAAAAAGAAAGAACAGAACTATAATGGAAGCAGTGAAGACAATGATCCATGATCAAAATCTTCCAATGTGCTTATGGAAAGAAGCAGCAAAGACAACAGTATATGTACAAAACTGATTGTTCCATAGTGCACTTGGGTTCAATACCCCTGAAGAGATGTTCTCCAGAAAGAAGCCAGAAGTAAGCCATCTCAAAATATTTGGCTGCCCAGTATTTGTACATATTCCGAAAGAGAAGAGAAACAAGTTGGACCCTTCAGGAAAAAAGGGAATATTTGTGGGATATTGTGAGGTCTCCAAGGCCTTCAAGATTTATATATCAGATCACCATCACATTGAGATTAACAGGGATGTGACCTTTGATGAAGATGCAACACTCAAAAAATCAAGAAGATGTCAGCTTGAAGAAATATATGAAGAGGAACCTGTAGCTCCCAGAGTTATAGAATCAGTGAAGGAGGTTCCTAGAGTTGCAAAACCAGTGAGGGAAGTCTTAGTTTCCCCTGATGAGAAAATTCTAGAAGATCATGACATAGTAGAATTTCAAGAACCTCCTCAAATGACGATCTCCCATAAGAGAAAGCCTGCTTGGGCTAGGGAGATTATTCAAGATGGAAAAAATTATGGTGTTCTCGAAGGCACCATGAAACAGGTGAAGAGACCTAAGCCATTCCCCAGTTATATGGATTTGATGTGTGATCCCCTAGAGAAGGAGTTTGCATGCTTTGAAGAAGCCATTCAGAAGAAAGAATGGGTAGATGCCGTGACAAAAGAATATCAATCCATAATAAAGAATGATGTATGGAAAATAGTTCTCAGACCAAAGAGCAACGATATGGTATCTTCCAAATGACTTTGCAAAATAAAACATATTGTTGATGGAAGTATTGAGAAGTATAAAGCAAGGTTTGTCGCTCGTGGATTTTCTCAAAAGGAAAGCATTGACTATGAAAAGACATTTTCTCCTGTAGCCAGATACACTTCGATCAAAACCATCATAGCCCTTGCAGCTAAGATGAAGTGGAAGTTACACCATATGGACGTCAAGACAGTCTTCCTAAATGTTGTCATCGAAGAAGAAGTATATATAGAACAACCTCAAGGATTTGATGTTGGAGACAGAAAGACTCATGTCTGTAAGTTGAAGAAGGCTTTGTACGGGTTGAAGCAAGCTCCTAGAGCTTGGTATGGAAGGATAAACAATTTTCTGACGAGCTTGGGCTTTACCAAGAGTATAGTGTTTCTAACGTTTACTTCAAGATTATGAATGATAAGCCGGTGATATTGTTGTTGTATGTGGATGACTTATTCTTAACTAAAGAAAAAAAGCTCATCACCGAATGTAAGAAGAAGCTCGCTGCAGAATTTGAGATGTAAGACCTTGGCCTAATGCATTATTTCTTAGGTCTTGAGGTATGGCAGAGCCCAGAGAGAATATTCCTTAACCAAGGGAAGTATGCATTTGAAATCTTGAAGAGATTTGATATGTTGGAGTGCAAGTCCATGAATACACCCATGGAAACGAAGCTAAAACTTCTAGTCGACACTTCGTCAGAATTGATGGATGCCATGCTTTATAGACAGATCATTGGATCGTTGATGTATCTGACGAACACCAGACCAAATATTTGTTTTTCCGTAAACACCTTGAGTCAATTTCTGGTAGAACCCAAACATTTTCACCTAGTAGCTACAAAACATGTGATGAGGTACCTTAAGGGTACACTAGATTGTGGTCTCAGTTATGATGGAGATCATGATTTCACACTGAGTGGGTACACTGATTCAGATTAGGCTAGAAGTGTCTCTAACAAAAAGAGCACTTCAGGATGTTGTTTCAGTTTGGGATCAGCCACGATCTCATTGCAGAGTGGAAAGCAATCAAGCATTGCTCTCAGTACAGCGGAAGCAGAATACATTGCTACATGTTCTACTAGTTGTGAAGCCATATGGCTTCGTAAGTTGTTGATTGGTCTATTTGACCTAGAGATGGAAGCAACCACGATCCTATGTGATAACCAACACTGCATAAGAACAACAGAGAATCATGTATTTCATGACAAGTCAAAACACATAGAGATCCGATATCATTATATTCATGAAATGGTGCAAAGAGGAGCTATAAAACTCAAATATGTAGCACTGATGAACAGGTTGTTGATGTGTTGACAAAACCTCTATCTCGTGTAAAGTTTGAGCACTTTCGAGACAAGCTTGGTATAGTCCGAAAGGACCTCCCTCGAAAGGAGGAGTAGTGTTGTGTTGATATGTCAGCCTAGTGTTGTGTTTCAAGCTTAATTGTTGTGTGGTGATGAACTAGCCTAATTGTTGTGTGGTGATGAGTCAGCCTCGTGCTGTGATGATGATGTATTAGTTTCATATTAATCCATGTTGATGGAGATGATATCATTCCAACTCTTTGTTGTGACTGACGATGTGGATGATGAAAAAAACTTCCAATGATTTATAGATACGTCAGTCAATGTTCCAAGATGTTAATGATGTTGTCCTCTCTATCGTCGGATGTTGTTGTAGAATACCCTTCTTGTTAAGGGGGAGTGTTGAAATATTGTAACTACAAAGAGTATTCTAATTATTATTGATGTATTATTCATTAGATCAATCCCCTTTTGCGGATTGATCATGTCAGATATTGTAAATGACCAAATCCTTTTTTGGGGATTGATCAAACCCTAATTGTAATAGGCAGAATAAGAAATCGGCCCCAAAATATATTAAAGGTGGTTATAACCACCCAGAACAAGAAGTCGTCCCTACCAGAGAAAAGACACCTCTTTCCACATGTGTCAGATTGTATAAATAAAGAGGCTAGCGTCTCATTTGGACACACACTTGTTCATCAGAGCACAAGTTCGGAGTTGCAGTTGCAGAAGAAAGAAGAGAGAGAGACGCATTCTTGGGAGAGGACTTTCTGTATTTTTTTGAGTTATTTTTTGGCATTGTATTGACTATCTATATTAAGGAAGTTTTTGTTGGGTTTTCTCCCTCATGAGGGTTTCCCAAGATAAATGATATGTCTCTTGTGATTGTGTATTTCTCAGTGATCCTATTTATGCTAGTGTTATCTAGTGAAATGAAAAGAATCTTAATTCCAAAAGGAATCCTCACTAAGATTCAAAAAATCAGTTTCCAGTAGCCTCACGAAAATCGAAAGGGATCCCTTTGGAAAATTGGTCCGCCATAGCAACACACAAGGATCTTGACAGATGGGGGATTAATAACATCTATTTCTTTGCACAGGTGCTAGCAAGAAGAAACCTATGGAGATTTTTATCCATGGTTTCTATACTGAAATTCCCTGTTTGTCCACACTTTGTCTTTAATTTCGCATATTAACTCTTCTTCTCTCTTTTAGTAGGACAACCAACTGAGGCAATAGACTCCAAAGCGCCCATTGGCTGGCGTTGTATCGCCCACCTTGCTTACTACGTTGGGAAAATGATTGATTGGGGTCATGTCTTGACCTTGTATATCTCGCGTTTGTGTTCATTTTGATGCCTCATGGTGTGGATTGAGCAAATAAATTAATTATTTCAATGTTAAGATCATAAAGAACATGCAATATTTGAGATGCAATCAATTTCGTTGGAATAATTAGATATTAAGCTACATGTTATTTCAGTAACTAATAGGCCCAGAGACTTAAGTGCATAAAGTCAGATAAGAATAAGTAAGTCATGGGGGTTTCTTGATGATTTTGAGTTTCGTACCCCTTCCTCTCATGCATGTCATTCCGCCCTCTTATGGGGGGTTCCTTTCTCGGCTATACTATAGGCACTCTCGCTAACACATGCTTCTGAGATGACAATAGGGGTATCAGGTTCTAACCAAAAAAACTCTAAATCTCGACAAAAATACCTTAACTACGATAATTGGATCCATAAACCTTGAGCTAATATACATGTTCGTTGATCTCTTCCCAATGCTCTCGACAACATGAATCATACTCTGAATCCGCTCAAGGCTTATCCAAATCCTACTCCGATTCCAAAGCTTTAATTTCGGTATAATTTCATGGCCGGGAAAGATCTGTCTCCAACAAGTAAAGATCTGCATGATCGTTGATGGGTGATCTAATATGCATCCCACCCATTGGTAAAGTCTCAGTTATGTGGTCGAGGATTCGAAATACAAGGCCATCGATCTTAGGCATCCATCATTATAGATGTTGCTGAAATGGCGAAATCTTAGGGATTTTCATAACCCTACTGTGCAAAAATGGGATATGCATTTGAAATGGATGTCTGAGTTAAGATATGTAGCATGACCAGGACGAAAATTAACCGAGTCATTTTTTTGTCCAGTCATAAGTATTTCTTGTTTGTCCATTCTTTACTCCTATGTTAAGTTATTACACTATTAGAACAGGGCACCACCGTGACTCCTTTCTATGGGCCTGCTCTGGAAGGTTGTGTTGTCTCCATCGTCCAAATTGACAGTTATAGGGGATAGAGACCGTTGTTTGAACAACTTATGTAGTAAATCCACTTGATCCATGCATTCCCTTGGGGCACAAATACAATCGAAACCAAACCTTTCTCCATCGACAGGAATCGACATCCTTGTAGTGGCTCCTAGAAATGGTAGAAAATAGTTGGGCATAGAACCGTAGGAAATAAAGCGAAAGTTGAACAATGAAATTCAATCAAGGTTAAACGGGTGACACGGAAAAGAGAAAGCTAGGTCAAGCAAAAAACCACCTAAATTGACCTCGCACCCTCCACCCTCGCATAAAACTTTGTAACACGTCCTTCACTGATCAAAAAGGGCATTGATGCATGAATGGGGGCTCTCTATATTTATTTTCCAAGGGAAGGGGGATATTTTTAACCTGCTATAAAGAGAGCATTGTTAGAAAAACAGGACCGCTGAACAATAAAATAAAACAAATGCAGAAACAAAACACAGAAGACATGCAATACAAGAGAGACACGGATTTACGTGGTTTATCGAGTGTGGGCTACGTCCGCCAGAGAAATTGTCAGGTCCTTCATTTATTATTATCCAACAAATGAAGGGATACAACCTACAGCAAAACCCGTTGTAACTTCCTCTTCTTTCTCTCACAGTCTCCTCTTTCAGAATACGATATTCACCACCACCCATAGCCGCGATGCCTTTCCCTCATAAAAGAGGGTTGCCTTCTAGGGCAAAAACCCTAACATAATCTCTACTGTTAGATCTGCGACCTTATAATGAATGGTCCAGATTTACAATGAAATTACAATATACTTTTACAAGACAATTTTTGCTTCGGGGGCTTCGCCCTCGAACCCCCGCTTGGAGCCCACTTGCCCCCAGACCCCCCAGCCGGGGGAATAGGCCCCCCAAACCCCGCAGAGGGGGTACCCCCCTCTGCACTCCCCCGCATGGAAGAGTGTACATACTTCTGGGGTGTAAATACTTCATGGGTTATAAACAGAGTTGAAAGTAAAAGACCTATAAATCAGGAAGATAATCAGGCTCCACAACCAACAAGCATGAGTGTCAAGCCAACCGAAAATAGCGTATATTACAACCTGCAACAACAACCAACAATTTTAAACCCGCAACTTAAGAATCGGAACAAAAGATTTACTTATTTTTGGTTTTCTTCCTATATTTCCACCCCGATGGACTCTACTTACTCGATGTTACGACTGACCTGATGATTGAGTTGATTCGAGTTCAATATGCACCCTAGAGGACTAGGTAAGCATACAACCACTTTCGACAACATTTCTTTGCCTATCTATCTCTGTTGAGGAAGACCGTACCTGACCTTTCATTACCAGATCTTCTCCTTATCCCAATCTGTATCTCGAATAATTTCCCTTCTATGTAGTTCGTCAGATCAGCATTGGAACTAAAATTGGATGGAAGATTGGGACTATATTTAAGTGTGATCATAGCATTTTTTGAGCTCCTTTTTGTATGGTTCATAGGGGTGTGCAACCCTCCAGTTTGGGGGGTGTATGATGGGCCCTCAAAGTACCCTCCATGAATCTCCATAAAAGAATGTAGGTAGGTAGGTAGGTCTTCTCAGGTCCTACTCTTTTGAGGCGGCTACTCTTTCGATGGATTGGTTGCTTTGCGAGTTGGTTTCTTTAATGCTCAGTGATACTAGCGTCAATAGCATGAGGTTCCAATTTAGGGACCAATCCATGAGAACCAAGCAATTGAAATATATGAAAAGGGTTGTCTTGGTCTTGTCCGAGTAAATGTACTAGACCTAAGGCTTGACCTATTGTTCCTACTTTACGTGTCTCGACTAATCCTATTGTTCCAAAGAGTGATGGAGATCCAAATCCAATATTTTCATATCCTTTAGTTGCATAACCCATTCAAAATCATATTCCTATGAAAGTGGAAATCTAAAAGAAGAGGCTACCTTGTACCCGTGTAAGCATCTGTGTCGAGGGTGAATCTGGATGAGCGAAGGAAAGTTGTGGGCTCCCCTATGTCTGGGAAATCTACCGTTGATGTTGCTAGGGATGATCAACTGTCTTCTACACCTTTGCGTCTGGTCCCGATCGAATGAACTGGATAACCTGCTCCCACCTCCTACTACCCTTGCTCCCTCTATTATTGTCTCTGTTTCTTACTCCTAACTGGAGACTCCCTATGGCTCAAAGTTCTAGTACTTTCCGGATTTATCTACGGAAGAGTGGTTCCTAGTCTGCCAAGGGATCCATAGTCTGGAAAGTCCTGGTCTCAACCTTTCCACTGGTTGGTGACCAGATTATTTGGAAAATTGACAATGTGCAAAAGGTTTTCCTCAGGGAGGACCCCTAGCTAGGACCAGGTAACAATTTTCTTCTTTCATATCCTCTCATCTAAGCATTAAGACAACAAAATATATACACTTTGAGTGATGTAAAATCCCAACACCCTCAATCAAGAGACAGAGGGGTGGAAATCAGCAAGCTCCTTGGGCTTGGTTGGAGTTGAAGCTAGAGAATGGAGTCGTTTTATCAGTCTTATGACTGTTAATTTCATTTCGCTCGTGTAGGAAGATCTAGATAACCTATGCTGGTCTAAAAACCCAAAATCGAGGGATTTCACAACAAAAATGGGATACAAAATTTGGGCCAATTCTCATTTTGGAAGGGGGCAAAAAATGGTGGTGGAGCCTAGTATGGAAGATTAGTGCTCCATTAAAGTGAAAAATAACATTGTGGTTAGCTTCAAACAACAGATTGTTAACTTGGGAAAACAAATTAAAATGAGGATGGAATGGTCTCAACAAATGCCCTTTATGCAAGTCCCATGAAGAATTTATCTCACATTTTTATTGATTATGTTTATGCAGTTCAGGTAACGAAGATAGTTCTGAAAAAACTTATTCTAAAGCCATCCTGGAACAAACCCAAACTGTAGCATTGTCTTAAGGATTGGATGGAAGACAAAGCGGTCCAAACTTTAGCAGGGATTCCAAGCATTATGGTTAATAATTTGTGGTGGTCTCGTAACTCTATCACCTTCAAGGACAAGGATATCCCACTTGAAATAACAATAGGGATCACGTTAAATCTTGCCAAAGAATTTGAGATGGAGCTAAAGACCAAGAATCCAAGGAACCCGTCCATGCCCATGCTTGATTACGAAATACCTTAGGGTTATTTTGACGAGGCATGTCAAGGACACCCCTCTCTATGGAATGGGAGTGGTCATGTTCCTGAATCACAAGCACTACTTGCATATCAAATACGCCCTAGGTGCAGGAACAAACGACATGGCCGAGTTCATAGCATTATGGAAGCTGTAGGAAGCAACAATTAAAAAGGACATCAAGAAATTGCAGGTCATGGGTGACCCAAAACTGGTAATTGATTAGGCGCAATAGAAGGCTACAAAGTCAGATGTCATGCTTTCTCCTATGGTACGTAACATTAAATTGACATATCAATCTTTTGAATGGTTATCCTTCAGTCGTATCTTGGGAGAGTTAAATTGGAAAGATGACAAACTTTCTAAGTACCTCCAGGGGCTTTTGGTATTTATGAATTCATAGATGGAAAAGAGATTGAGGCCATGGAATTCCGGTAGAAGAAATACCCGCCATGTTTCCTTCGGCATAAATGTCGTGCGTATCAAGTGGAACTACGGCGTGACCGATTATCTTGCTCAAAGTAGATCAAAAGTTGTCTTGTTCGATTCTTTCAAGCTCTGGGAGAAAATAAGAATGGTGATGCATATCATCCCAAGGCTTTTCGAAACCATTCATGGCTTCGATGATGGCTTCATCTGAAGGAAAAGTCTCATCGAGGCAATCACGTGAACAAGACAACGAGGTGGCCCACACGGGCCTAGACATGAAATCCTCATCATCCGTTGGCGAGAGAACATGATCAAGATCGATGGAAGAGTCGACAACAACTTGATAAGCAATCTCTGTTGCCGATAGTGGCATGGCCATCCCTGTATGTGACTGTACTTCACAAGGAAAAGTTGAGAAAGGTAGGGTCCACAGATCATGAAAATAAGATGTGCGGAATGGAATGGACCTCCCAGTCGAAATGGGCCTACTGGACATGGTGTAAACTTGATGGTTCGATGTCGAGAATTTGAAAGTACCCATAAGGGAAGAATACATTCCAACACCAACATTCTCGGTTGTCGGTGGAGAATTGTCAATCACAGGGATCGACTGTCCAAGAGATGCATTAGGACTAGAGTACGCAAAGGATAACTGATCAATCATCACAATCTTCCCTTCATGAGGAAAACAAAGAGTGTAGAAAACGGACGATACGACGACGATCATAGCATAAGTCCAATTATAGCCTAATAATAGATTATAATCAAGAAGCGCATCCACTACCTCTACTTCCACCTCTACCGTCTTCCCACCTAACTGGATCAGAAAGGAATGAATAACCGTCGAAAAAAGTCAACATGTTCAATGACTTGGAAGGGGTCGGAGAACCAAGAGCTTTCCAACAAACCAGGGACATCACACACATAGCAGCGCCTTCATCAACCATCGCACGTTTGATGGTATACTTTAAATACTCCGCATGGATTTGGAAATCCACATGGTAAGGCAAGCGAAGCTTAACATCTCTGACGTCAAACTTGATAAGCTGAGCCACTGAATTATAGAGCTCCTAGAGTAGAGAGTAAGGCATTCCTATGTGAAGGACACATCTGGAGTACCTCTAAAGCTGACATAGTGTAAGGGGTTTGGCCCAGGTCCTCAACAATAGAGTAGTTATGGGCGGCTCTAGCATTTGGATTATGGGTAGAGTGCTTGAGTACTCCTTTCGGAATATGAGGTTGTGGCTTTAGTTTCTCAATATGTAAAGTAGTATCTGGGGGAGGAGGAGATTCTAGACCAGGAATGGTTTGTTTAGAACTATAGTCTCGAGACAATTTTTGCATCGACCACATTGATACATCAACGATCGCCATCTTGTGAATGCTGGTTTTGACCTCCACCAACCGTGTTTTCGACGTTTAAGGAGCTCGAGGCTAAGTGTTGATTATGTGGGAATGGATTCGTCAGCACAACAGACAATTAAGCTAAAATCCTCATAGCTTCTGCAAGTTTGGGGCACAAATGGGTAAGGTGATCATATGTGAAAAGCTTACAGGGAAACTTCACCTTACGTTTTTCTCATTTTCCCTCTCCAACACTATTACCCGTCTTCTCATTATTGTCCTTGGATTTATTACCATTTTTCCCACCCTTACGGCTATTACGTCCTTTCTTCTTATTCTCTGCTGGTGGCTAGATACCATTTGAGTTGGTCGACGATTGCACTGAGTGTACATCTGCTGACTGAGTGGGATTGGAAGACACAGACGAGGTTGGTCCTCCTACAGACTGGCTTAAAGACAACTCTTTTAACTAGTTCGAAATTGAGTCTGCGGACTTTACATTGGCAAAACCTACAATGCCATCGGCATGAGGTCTGGGCTTTCATGTAGGGTCATAGGTAGACCGTGGTGCTTCAGGAAGAAGATGGTATAACATCCTAGACTGGGCATATATCAAATCTAACTGCTGGGCTCTAAAGATAGTTTCTTCCTCAGTGGTAACCCTGGAAGTAGCAACGTCTTTCGAAATAGGAGCGTGCAAGGACTTAAGGAACCATTATAAAAGAAAGGCCAGGGGTATAGGGGTCTTAATCAACCTCTTCAGTCTACACTACTTCTGGATATGGTCTGAGATGAGTGGCAGTATCCTGGCGTAAAGTAAACAACAACTCTAAACCATCATCATAACAATTGGGCAACTAGAAGTGGTTAAGAAAGACCATCACCAATTGACTAAAAGTCTCATATGCCCCCCTTGGTAGCTCAATATACCATTTCATAGCAACTCCTATAAGGGTGCGTTGAAACAATCTCAAATGAATAGAATCGTCGTTAAGGGAGTTTCATGAGCACCAAAGGTGAAAGGTAGTGATGTGATCACCAGGGAACTTCATTCTTACCCTCAAACTTTGGGAAGGAAGTTTGGTGGGGATCAAGGGCCATGTAGGATCGTGACTCACAGGGTCATTCATTAACTTAAACAAATCTGGTAGATTAAGAGTGGCGAGAAAAGGGAGACGGAGTTGCGACATTTGGCCCCAACCTCCCGGGAAAGATTACGTTTGCAGATTTGGAGGCCATCCAGGGTTCTGGTAAACACCATGGCCCTGTCCAACATTATAAGGCCCTCTTCCAGGCTGATTCATATGAGGTGGGTTAGGCATCATTCCAGCTGGAATGTTCTGTTGAGGGTTATAGAAACTGCCCCCAACCGGATTAGATCCAGGTTGGGGGTTGCCCAAAGTATGAAACTGACCTCCCCCAAGTTGGAAACCGAAGGATATAGGAAGATTCGGCATGCCAAATGTATTGGTCGAAATCTGCGTCTAGGAGGTAAGATTGTAGGATGGAACTTGAGTCGAAACTTGTCCGTCGGGTTGACTATTCCACCCAGAAGTAGGAGGATTGGACCAAGGGTTGAAAGCAGGCATACCTCCCATATTAGGAGTCATTTGAGGGATTTGAGATCCACCAAATGAAAAAGGAGTGTACGGAGGTGTGTTGCCTCCAAGCCCAACGCTAGCATTAGGGTCAGCAATTGGGATGGAGTTCGAAAACTGCGAATTGAAATTAGGCATACCATAAGAAAATGGACTAGAAGCCATAAGGATGAATTGAATATTGTAGCTCGGTGAGTGGCCAAGAGACCCAAAGGGGTTCGAGGCGGTAGCATGAGCATTAACTATAGGTAGTGATGATAGGTGCCTCCGATACTACAACCATGGAGGTTGTAGGAGTCGAAAGGGTGCCATTAACTACAGTGGATATGGGAGTCTAAGGGCTCCCAGAATTTTGAAGACCAAGTTCAGTACTCATCCTTGTAGAATCACAAGTCTGAGCAGTTGATGTGTGTGTAACACATGTAATGACTCTACGCCTTTTAGAAGGCAAGGACACGAAATCTGGTGGTAACTGTAACAAGCAACGGGACCGACGGAGTGGCTAGTCCGACTCCACGATGACTTAAGACTCTAAAGATAAAAAAATATATCCTAAGGCCAACTAGTAAGCAAAGAGCACACCAAAAGTCAAACATGCAATATGCATGCAAACGGGCTAAAGTGGTTGAGTGGCCTCCCTCCCTAAAGAAGGTATGTCTCATCCAAGAGGGACTTGAGACTCTCTACTAAAGATCG
This sequence comes from Picea engelmannii, assembly GCA_009831015.1. Classification (NCBI taxonomy): domain Eukaryota; kingdom Viridiplantae; phylum Streptophyta; class Pinopsida; order Pinales; family Pinaceae; genus Picea; species Picea engelmannii. The sequence continues at coordinate 38,647 of ML828171.1, read as the reverse complement.
GAGGTAACAAAATCAGTTATAGGGGCCCTCGTGGGCTTAACAACCAGTCGGTCAGACCACCCCGGAGAGGTAATCCTCCATAAAGGTTGTGTGTTGTCTGACCCCTATCTGACCCAGGGTACCTGCAGAATAACCCCTGCAAGTAACCTATGAGATACCTAAGTCAAGCAACTAATAAACCAATGTATAATCGATGCACAGGCGAGCAGTCGTAAGCCCGGATCACCATATGGGCAGGGTAGCAAAGCCCGAAACCTTGAAAGCACCGCCTCTCATGGAGGTATGGGCACTAGCAAGATCCCCAAATAAAAATAAATCCACAGAAATATCTCTGACGCTAGGCGAGTATCCGAGGGATATCCCTTCAACCAACTTCACGTGACCTCGTGATTAACTTCGGTGTGAGTGGAGCCTCCTGATCTTACCAATTATACAATGGATTTCTCCACTCCCTGACTTAGACACATATGTTGATTTAATTGCCTTGGAGAAGTTTACTCACAAAATCCTATTCCAAGGCACTAAATCCTAGACTAGTTTGTGCTTCCTAGAAAATAAAATCGTTATTAATAAATTTTAAATTATAGCGTTGATTTTATGGCCGTGATTACTCAAAAAGGTATATGGTAATGAAACCCATGGTGTTATGACTCTGCAAGAAAGTAAATATGAAGATAATGCAAAGTCCTAACTTTAACTTTTGATGAATGATATGCTCCTAAAAATGACGCAATTTTCAAATTCAAATCTACGATTCAGAAGTAAAGATGCAATCTTTCACTGTATGTACTAAGCTAATGATAAAAATTCAAAAGACAAAAATGCCAAGCAATGCAAAATGCCTATTTTCTTTTTTGTATTTTCAATATATTAAAACTGAAAATTCATGGACTGAAAAGTAACTTGATATATAAACCTACTCTATATAAAAGAAATACAACTCAAGCAGGATATCAAGCAGCAAAGCACCCAGCCCAATGTGCAAGGACAATAAAAATGAAAAGATGAAGAGAAAAACTTCGCCCAAAAATTCAATAGAAAGAGGGTTTCCTGTCATCCCACAGGCACTCAACAGGCACTACAGAGATCTAAGAAGGCTCAGCAAGCATAAAATCTCACCCAACAAACACCAGACAAAGCAAAAAGGCAAGGTAAAATGTGTACGCCACTGTTTGGGCAAACAGTGCATACGCGTACGCGACTGTCAAGCAAAAAGGCACGTATATGCTTTGAAGCAAGGCCAGGCAAGAGAAAAAAGGCTGAAAACTTAGACCCAGAGTGAATAGGAGTTGTCAAGCAGTGACACGACAAGAACCATAATAGAAATGAGAGCAATCTAAGGAGAAAAGTACTTCAAACCCTAAGAAAGAAAATTCATCCCCAATATGGTCACCAATTCTGTTACAAATAAAATCTCTCTATGGCTAGGGTGAACCACAACAGACAGGAGTGACTGTAGAAATCGACTCAGTTCCATCATATATTATATAAACTAATGTGTAAAGGAGGTAAGAAAGAGGCCTACCTCGTCAAAACGTTTGATAATGTCCACCATTGAGCACTTCGACCCAAAACTTTATACCTGCAACAAGTTCTCAACAAACAAACAAAGCAAGCATATAGTGATAATATAACAAGTTAGCACATTAGATAGAATAATCCATTAATATTCAAAACAAACATACCCATGGATCATAATACATATATTTGCAAGATATCAATTGGATGGGAAAGGAGTATTTCTATTAATAAATGATCAGCAGAAGTGAAAACATTAGAGACTTCCGTATCGGCACGGTTCAGAATCAAGAAACTGAGTTCCTTCCAATTGGGTCTCCACCACTTCAATCCTCCACGAAAGGCAAGCTCATATAAGGGAGACAAAGAGGTTCTCCATCAATAAGGGAAGAGCTTGGGAGTTGAACACTATGTTCAGACTCAAAGGACAAAGGGATGCAGACTCAATAATGAAGTAATAATTTCTCCAGAGTAACTTTGCTCTCAAAGTTGAATTCTCTCTCTTTTCCATAGCTCGGAATTGGCTTCTTTATAGCCTTCAAAATGCAACTGAAGAGTCGAGTCAGAACGTTTCTAGTATATGGAAGGCCAAGGATCAGACATCTTCTGTCATGACATAGAAACCCGACATTTATTTTTGATTTTCTGGCACAAATTTTGATGCACATGGGTTGTACTGGAGCAACCAGCGTATACGCACGTTGTATAACTTGCAAGGTCCGTACAAGTGGAAAAATATTTATTTTTGTCTTTGGATTCATTAATCAGGGAAAGTAAGTCTGCATAGGGAAATGGAGTAAGGCCCTCTCTACAAGATTGCATAGGGTGAGGCAAATCTTGTTCTAACAAAAATGCAGCAATATATTCAGCTTCTGTCGTGTTGAGAGCAATACTTGATTGCTTCCTACTCTGCCATGAAGTCATGGTTGACCTCAGACTAAAACAACATCCTGAAGTGCTCTTTTTATCAGAAACACTTCCAACTCAATCTTGAATCAGTGTAACCACTCAGTCTGAAGTCATGATCTCTCGTATAATAGAGACCAAAATCCGACATACCCTTAAGGTATCTCATCATATGTTTTGTAGCAACAATGTGAACACGTATGGGTTCTACCAGATACTGACTCAAGGAAAAACACATATCTAGCCTGGTATTCATCAGATACATCACTGAACCATAGCGTCTTTCTTAACCATAGTGCCTTTCTTAAACAATATTAAACTAAAACTAAAAATATTATGAGAAATCTTAAACAGAAACCAAAAATATTATGAGCAATCTTATGCATAAGTAAGTGCATCTTATTTAGAGACCAAAAATAATAAACTTTAAATAGGTAAAAAGGAGGAAAACCATTGTATTTAAAATGAGAATTTTCATAAAAAAAATATGCATGGGTCTTACACTGGAAGGTAACTCACCCCCGGCCTCTGTGTCTACTATAGTGACCCATGTTGTAATGTCCCCACTTTGGGACATCATTATTTTATAGAGTGTTATGATGACCAAAGTAGCCAAATGGAGGTTATAGCGAGTACATGAGCTATTGAAGGGTTTTTGGGGTCTGAATTGCATCGCTCATATTATTTCATCATCATGATCCATTCCACACAGCTTGGCTTTGGTTCCATTGCATTACGACGATTTTCGTAATTTTGAGTTATTTTGGGCTATATGTTAATTATATTCACTAAGGAGATCATATTGGGCATAATACTTGGAGGAACCTCTTAGTGTAATAGCTCATTGGAATCGGGAGAAATGGCACTACAAGATAGGATGATGAGAAGTGACTTTCAGTGGCCAGGGAAGCCACAAGGAGGGATAAATTGCTTTTTAGAGGTAAAATGGTTAATTAATTAATTAAAGTGATTTAATTAATTAATTAATAATTAAATAAAGTAAAAGTCATTTGGAGAGAAAAGGTGAGCAGGGAGGATAAAAGAGAAACACGGTCCTCTATTCTCTCATTATGTTGTTTATCATTTGATATCTGGCTTCTTGCTAGTGAGGCCATGCACTTGGGGGTTTTGAGAGTTTTGACTTAACAAACCCTGGAGATCAGCTCAGTGGTGAAAGATCCCACCCAACCTAGTCTAGGCTTGGTCACGGAGGTAAAAGATTCCTCTCTCACCATTCTACATCAGATCTACTCGGTCACAAGTGGATTCTACATCAGTCACAAGTTCAGAAGAGAAGGGTGTGTAGCATTGAGGGTTTCCAGCAAGGGGGGGTGCACTTGTGGATCTTGATCAATTCGATTTAGCCAAGGAGAAAGAGATTAAGGGGGTTTGGCTATTGAGTTAGCTTGGTAGAGGCCATAGTGCCTTTCTTGGCTCATCCGGGAGGTGTTTTGGTGGAGTATTGATTTATTATGAGAGTGGGACGATTTCTCATAGAGGAAGGGCGCAACCTTTGGATGGATCTACTCATGTGAAGAGCCCAAGCTTCATTATTCAGCAGGGGAACTTCTATATATTGTTTCTAGTCTTCAGATCTACTCTTCACAATTTTTTTGGTGTCTATTGGGGCCAAGGAGGAAGGGGGCTGAAATCTTCATGCAACTACAGCCATAAGCTAGTACGCAAGTCTCCCAGTTTGAGGGTTTGGTCCATCAATGCGCAAGATCTTAGTTTGTCATTCATCTTTGGCAGCCATGTGGCCTTTGGAGGATTGTATCATCTCTTCTTGGGTTATTGTCATCGTGTTATGAGTTCTCAACTCTATTGTTCCAGATCGGTGGATCTATTGTATCAAGATCTTCTACTACTATGAATAAAACCGGATCTGAGGTAATTTTGGGTTATCTCCTGTATTGTTGATCTTACATCTTGTTGAGTACATTCCATTGCTACATTTCTTGATTATTAGTTGCAAACACACATTAAAACCATCATATTAAACCCTAGCGCAACTCATGAGACTTAAGTCTGCAAAGTGTTTGATGAAATGCCACAACCAAAAAACACAAAAAATCATGAAAAACACAATGTTCCTGGCATCTTGGCTTGGGACCATTACAATGGTATCAGAGTGTTAATCCTCCCAGCCAGTGGCGATTAGCGCATGCATCCAGAGCTTAGAATCGTGCCAGCCTGAAGGGTCTTCCATAGGGAAAAATGGATAAACAGGAATGGGATCTAGCCATATTGAGTTGATAGCAGACATACAAAATACTAGAGCACGATGTAGACAATGGAGAGAGGAAACATCACTACCAACTAGTAGATATAAGGAAGAACAGAGAATTCCTACACCCATTAGGAGTAGACAACTTTGCTACAGTTGCAAACTGCCTTGGGAACCAGATCATAGATGTAGGGGTAAAGGTAAGATGCACTAGGATAGTGAGGATGAGAAGGTACATGGGGATGCAACCATTGATTCATATTAGGAGCATTTCGAGGAGACTAGTGACTCTTGTGCACTTGTGGAGGATAGTGACCCTTGCGCATTAAAGGGACAATTGGATGGACAAGATGATAGCACCTATGATTTAGCAGTCATATTACATAGTGTTGATGACCTTACACTTCGGCAGAGTGGTGACACTAGTCGAGATTCACACATGTTAGCACCTAGACATGATAGGCTTCTTACGGTGACTGTGACACAGTTGGTACCTTCCCAGACACCTATGATAGCCATGACTCAGGAAGATATTAGTGGCATTAGTGATATAGTGGTGGAGCCCTACACATGGACTGCACACCAGGGACAGGTGG
>ML828171.1:12915-33300 GCA_009831015.1 Picea engelmannii | reverse complement strand
ACATGATAGGCTTCTTACGGTGACTGTGACACAGTTGGTACCTTCCCAGACACCTATGATAGCCATGACTCAGGAAGATATTAGTGGCATTAGTGATATAGTGGTGGAGCCCTACACATGGACTGCACACCAGGGACAGGTGGACCTTCATGAGAGACATGACTTGGAGACAATTGATCTTACACATGCCTATGAGGAGAGTGGGTCACCTCTTTTGGAGACTCCATTGTTTGATCAGTTTGTGGAGACTGACAATTGGATGGGACACTTACTTCCAGGACCGGTCGGCAGTGATGAGAATGCACTCCTTATTGGTCAGGATGACCATAGTACGTGTCTAGACACATCTCTATGTGATCCAAGTGCAGATGATAGTAGCAGGCTGACTGCACAGGAGGATACAATTGCCCATATAGGATACAGTGTGATTCAAAGGGAGCTCGCAGTTGGTGATGGTGTGCAGTGGCATACAAGAGGACCCAGTAGCATAGTGGACAATGGGCAGTTCAATGCCTTATCTTTTGCGGAGAGTGTTGTTGGGGATTCCATGGTTGACACTAGCAGTGAGGGGCATGAGGTAGCATCGTGGCATGACTGTGATCAGGAGTCACAACACTTGGCAAGACAGTTGAGAGTCAGTGAGGACATGATCATGGCAGCTACTAGGCGCATTGATGACACACATGCATTGGTGGCTGACTATTGATGGAGGGCATCAATGGCACATGATAGTTCAGACGGGGGGTTTTCCATGGATGACTTTCATACTCTCAGGGAGGGAGTGACTATGGTGAGGGCCGACTACCAATAGTTGTTCATGGATAGAGACTACCTATTGGGTGTTAGCGAGATGTACCATATGGCCCTGAGGGAGCAGGAGTTGGAGGTGGACAGACTCACTCATGAGTTGGAGAGCACATGAGGATTCTTGAAAGGCACACAGGCATCCCTTCAAGAATCAAAGTCCCGATCAGAGGATCTCCTTGAGGAGATCAGACAGAGACCCACTACCTCTATCTTAGCAGAGACTCAGATATATTCTTCAGCCACATTGCTAGAGGATGTAGGTGGTGTAGCAGAGGAGCACCAGTTGATGGAGGAGCATGAGGAGCACCCAGAATCAGTAAGGAGTAGGGAGAGATATAATCCAGAGACACAGGAGGATGTCTAGTTGTCACAGGAGCTACCCTCCAGGAGGATCTTTGAGGCAGTCGAGCACTCACACACACATGGGGACTCCAGAGCCAAGGGAAGTTATGAGAACACCTCCATTTGTGTTCCAGGATTGGCTAACCTTCATGACGAGGTTGACCTAGTAGTACACCCAGGATCCATATTGTTGCAGGAGTATATAAGAGATTACATGAGTATGCAGGAACATATAGTGGTGACTAGTGATAGTTTACAGAGACATGTTGAGATGTATAGTGAGATTCAGGGGGATGCATTGGATTGCAGGGAGGAGACACACTAAGTAGAGCATGGAGATTCCTCTCCCTGGCAACAATGGATAGATTTGGGAGATCACCTTCACAGTATCAGCAGTTGCATGAGCGATGATGGATGGAGAGTGATTGACCAGCAGTTACCCCTGGTTATACCTGTTGATTGGGAGTCAGTGAGGAATACAGGTGAGTATTTACCATGGGTACCGATGGATGAGCTTTTGGTTGAATCCTTGAGATTGACCAAAGCATATGATACTTTCCAGTCCTACAGTCAGTTACAGATGTGTCTGTCAGCCTTTCCTAACACTTTCATCATCGACAACAACGTCAAGGGAGATAGACAGTGGCAGAGGAAAGTGAGAGTTGGTAGGCCGAGACCCCCTGACAGGAGAGTCTATAAGGCACACAACAACATAGGGGTCGATCACCAAAGGCAGACAATGGAGACCTTGTGTGTGATGGTGAGCATCTTAGACCATGGGATAACAGACATCCCAGAGGGTGACACAGATCCAGGTTCTCATGAAGATGAGCATGGAGGGTTTTCGACAGTTATCAGTATGACACAGGAGCAACTAATGGGGATTGGAAGTGATAAACTTCCAAGTTTTCCATGGGATCCAGGAGTCCATTTGGTTAGTAGCTTGTTTCACTTTATGATGGCCCAGGTTGTGCCAGAGAGCCACATACTTCACTCTAGGTTGGTTTTGAGAGGGATTGTAGGGGCTTGTCCTATGGAGCGAGACAGTTTCTCATTTTTTATACTCATGATCGAGTATGGAGATGGTTGGGAAGATACTACTTCCACATAGGTACTTTTACCGGTGCAGCCTCTGGACAACAGGTCCAGTTTCCACAGGTATTTCAGCATGAGGATCCAGGAGTGGGGGATCCAGTATGTATATAGTGAGAAGATAGTCATGATCAGAGTGGTGCAGCGACAGCGTGGTGATCTTTGGCAGAGACTAGCATGGGACCCGAGAATTGCAGGGTTGAGCCTTTCATTGACTGAGGGAGGTGAGTGGACCCTTGCAGGAGAAAGTTATCTTGACTTTCCATTGAGCTGTAATATTGAGGAGAGCACGTCACTTGAGGGTGTTTCATTGAGGTCTTGCAGTACCTCACTATGGCAGTAGCATGTGCCTCACTATGGCAGTAGCATGTGCAGTTGGTGGAGACTGTGTTGGTCTTGGTATGGACTTCGAAGACAGATTCATTCCGGGTTGAGGCCATGTATCATTTGTAGGAGACTCATGTTGTTGATATGTTACAATATTATGCTTCACATGGTATGGAATTTCACGTCCTGATATGGGACCCAGAGGATAGAGTGTGTGATAGTTCAGCCTTGGATGGAGCCTACTATGTATCCCACAGGTGGACATGGGACCTCAGTATTATATATGGATTGATTCAGTTATTGCTTGAGGACAAGAAATATTCTAGTAGGGAGGAATGTAATGTCCCCACTTTGGGACATCATTATATTTCAAAGTGTTATGATGACCAGAGTAGCCAGATGGAGGTTATAGCGAGTACATGAGCTATTGAGGGTTTTTTTGGGGTCCGACTTGCATCGCTCATCTTATTTCATCATCATGATCCATTCCGCATGACTTGGCTTTGGTTCCATTGCATTTCGACGATTTCCGTAATTTTGAGTTATTTTGGGGTATATGTTAATTATATTCACTAAGGAGGTCATATTGGGCATAATACTTGGAGGAACCTCTTAGTGTAATAGTTCATTGGAATCGGGAGGAATAGCACTGCAAGATAGGATGATGAGAACTAACTTTCAATGGCCAGGGAAGCCACAAGGAGGGATAAACTACTTTTTAGAGGTAAAATGGTTAATTAATTAATTAAAGTGATTTAATTAATTAATTAATAATTAAATAAAGTAAAATTTATTTGGACAGACAAGGTGAGAAGGGAGGATAAAAGAGAGACAAGGTCCTCTATTCTCTCATTATGTTGTTTATCATTTGATATCTGGCTTCTTCCTAGTGAGCCCATGCACTTGGGGGTTTTTAGGGTTTTGACTTAACAAACCCTAGAGATCATCTCGGTGGTGAAAGATCCCACCCAACCTGGTCTAGGCTTCATCACGGAGGTGAAATATTCCTCCCTCACCATTCTACATCAAACCTACTTAGTCACAGGTGGATTCTACATAAGTGACGGATTCAGAAGAGAAGGGTGCGCAACATTGAGGGTTTCCAACAACGAGGGAGTGCACTTGTGGAACTTGATCAGTTTGATTTAGCCAAGGAGAAGGAGATTATGGTGGTTTGGCTATTGAGTTAGCTATATAGAGGCCATAGCGCCTTTCTTGGCTCATCTGGGAGGTGTTTTAATGGAGTATTGATTTATCATGAGAGTGGGACAATTTCTCATAGAGGAAGGGCACAACCTTTGGATGGATCTACTAATGGGAAGAGCCCAAGCTTCATTATTCAATAGGGGAACTTCTATATATTGTTTCTAGCCTTCATATCTTCTCTTCCCAAGTATTTTGGTCGCTATTTAGGCCAAGGAGGAAGGCGGCCGAAATCTTCATGCAGCTACAGCCATAAGCTAGTGCGCAAGTCTCCCAGTTTGAGGGTTTGGTCCTTCAGTGGGAAAAATCTTAGTTTGTCATTTATCTTCGGCAGCCATGTGGCCTTTGGAGGCTTGTATCATCTCTTCTTGGGTTATTGTCATTGTGTTATGAGTTCTCAGCTCTATTGTTCCAGATCGGTGAATCTATTGTATCAAGATCTTCTACTACTATGAATAAAACTGGATCTAAGGTATTTTTGGGTTATCTCTTGTATTGTTGATCTTGCATCTTGTTGAGTACATTCCATTGCTATATTTCTTGATTATTGTCTGCAAACACACATTAAAACCATCATATTAAACCCTAGCACAACTCATGAGACTTAAGTTTGCAAAGTGTTTGACGAAATGCCACAACCAGAAAACACATAAAAATTCATGAAAAACACAATGTTCCTGGCATCTTGGCTTGGGAATATTACACATGTCAATAATTTCATCAATGTTCCGCTAACTTCCTTTACCTAACCTAGCTCAAGCAACTCTCCAAATTTCTCCACTATTTGGCACCAAGAGTGGAAAAATGCAAATCAATTAGATTTAGGTTGTCATGAAGGGAAGCGATGGGAGGCATATACCACCAAAATAAAAGTAAGTCATCTTGGAGATGAGATGGTGGAAGATGAATTAGTTTGGTCCAAGAATTCTACTATAGGGATCTACACTCCAAAACTAGGATACAAATCCATGTATGAAAGTGATATGCCTAAATAGTTTAATGGTAATAGAAACCACTATGAAAAATCAAGTCTCCATTGAAGTTGAGAATCTTTATGTGGTTAGCCATAAAGAATAAGGCCCTCACAATATTTATGTGGTTAGCCATAAAGAATAAGGCCCTCACCTAGAAGACTATAGAGGAGGAACAAGCATGGTCCTAGTAGGTGTGTCTTATGCAAGGAGTGGGAGGAAACCATGTCACTTGCTAATTTTGTGTGCATATGCTAAACAATTTGGGAGGAAATGGATAGATTGACAAGGGTAAGAATAGAATGGAAAGGTTCAAGTCTATTGCAAAGTTCTTTACTCATTGGCAAAATAAGCAAGAGATTAAACAATTTAAATCCCTCCTTTGAATTATTGACTAGGCTAGTTGAATTTTGGCTTGTAAGGAATACTAGAATACTTGAAAAAATATGCATTCCTACCTTTCTCTGTGCATCCCAATGTAGGTAAAATTTGCTAGCTAAAAGTGCCCTCCAAAAAGCATGCCTCATAGGCAACTTAGTCATGACCCAACTAAAAAGTCAAGGGCTTGGAGCTACTTTTGTTGAATTTTTAATGCTTAGCTCATGCACATGTAGTTTATTTCATTTAGCATGTACTTGAACCATAAACAAATGCAGCAACACCATACACCAGTGTTGCAATAACCAAGATCACAAGAAGAATAACCATGCACAAGAACACAAGAAATATCCTAGGAAAACCCTTCTCAAACAAGGGAAAAACCTAGCAATCCTTTGCTATATTCTCAAAAGAAAATCCCCCACACCATAGACCTTAGCACACAAGAGGGTGCTTACCAAAACCTAGAACCTAGCGCCCAAGAGAGGTGTGCACTTCAGTCGTACATGCACTTGCTGAAATTCCGAGTTGACAAGTGTGAGTGTGTGTTATCCTCAATGGGGATTCACCTTTATTTATACAAGAACTGACACAACAAAAGGTGTGTCTATTGGCACCATAGGGCTGACCTCATTAACTCAATAATACAATTAATCATTACATAATATTAATTATCTTTCACATGGTGGGGATGACTTGTACCCTTCACAACATAATTAGGGTTACAAGTAAATCTTACTCTTAGACAATATAGAAAGGATCTTTCTCATCCTCTAGTGCTCAGCCACTAGGGACACATCCACCTGTGCTCAGCCACATAGACGTCACACTCAAGTGAGTCCAAAGGAGTACCATCTGGAGCACCATCTCAAGCCGACTCAACTAAGTCGATAGGAGTACAAGGCAGGAGACCATCTCAAGCTGACTCAACTCAGTCGAGAGGAGTACAAGGCAGGAAACCATCTCAAGTCATCTCAACTCAGTCTAGAGGAGTAAACAAGAGACCACACATCAAAACAACTAAGTCCAGAGTTTAACGCACACCCATCACATGGGCACACCCAACACTTGGGCTCTCTCTCACAGATGTCTCAACTCAGTCCAAAGGAGAACGATCTGGAGGATGTCTCATGAAGCTGCAATCAACAACACTCCCTCTCAGCTAAGGAGGCATTCTCCACCATGCCAAGTCTCTCACGGAAGTACTCGAACTTCTTCCTAGCAAGCGGTTTGGTGAAGACATATGCAGCCTGCTCGTGTGTAGAAAGGTACTGCACATGTACTACTTTCCTCTGCACCATATCTCTGATATAATGGTATTTGATCTCAATGTGTTTCGATTTATCGTGAAACACAGGATTATCTGAGAGCTTCACACATCTTTGGTTATCACAATGGATAATGATGGAATCCATCTCATGACCAAATAAGTTTGCAAGGAGCTTGCGAAGCCACACTGCTTCGTGGACTGCCACATATAATGTTATGTACTCTGCTTCTGCAGTACTCAAGGCCACAGAGCTCTATTTCCTACTGCACTAGGAAACCATGGAAGATCCCAAAGTAAAACAACCAGATGTGCTCTTCCGGTCCACTCTGCTCCCTTCCCAATCTGCATCAGCATATCCCTGCAATCTCATGTCTACACTGGAGGCATATCTGAGGCCATATCCAACTGTGCCTCGTAGATATCTCAGCACATGCTTCGCTGCTATCCAGTGAGTCTGTCTCGACTGACTCATGAACTAACTGAGTACATTCACTGCATAGCATATATCAGGTCTAGTGTTAACCAGATACATCAATGATCCAATCAACTGTCGGTAAAGATGTGGATCAATCTCGCATGAATCAGTAGAAGCCTTGGTCATTTTCTTCAGATCCATCACCATTGGTGTAGGCATGGACTTGCAGTCTGTCATACCGAATTTCCTCAATAGCTAGGGCAATGATCGTACGGATGGAAGTGTATCATGCTACAAGGAAAAATGTCTCTCCATAATCAATTCCCTCCACCTGAGAGAATCCTCTGGCCACAAATCTTGCTTTGTACTTCTCGACACTTCCATCAGCTGCAAGCTTTGATCTTATAGATCCACTTGGAACTCACTACAAACTTCCCTTCTGTTCTCGGAACAATATCCCACACATCATTCTTCATGATGGATTGATACTCTTCTGTCATGGCATCTTACCATACCTGTTGACCTGTTGCTTCTCCATGACAAGAAGGCTCAGTATCAATTATGTGGCTCATAGCTGAATTGTAGCTCAAAAATCTCCGTGGTCTCTTGCTTTATCGAAATGTGCCTCGAGGAGTAGCATGTCCCTCTGCCTCCTGCAAAGTCTGTCGAGCCTAGGCAAGCCTTCTATGGCCTACTGCAATGTCTCTGGGGACATCAGTTGGACCTATGGGATCAACTGGATCAACTACATCAATGTTTGTCTCCCTCTGAACTGCTGAAGGGGGAGAAGGTACTATCTCGCTGTCAATCTCCATTTGAGATTCTCTGGATCTTAGAAAGGCTATCTCTTCCACAAAGTTGACATCTCTGCTCACCTTAATCTGTCTCTGACCAGGGATATAGATCCATTAGGCCTTCGAAGATTCAATTTACCCCACAAATGTACCCTTTCTACCTAAAGGGTCTAGCTTGGTCCTCTTCTACTTGGGTACATGTATGTATACTAGACACCCAAATATCCTGAAGTGTCCAACCTCAGGCTTCACTACGGTGAAGGCTTCTTTGGGAGTCATGTTCTTCAAAATCTGATGAGGAATCTTGTTTTGAACATACACAGTTGTCATGGGTGCTTCTGCTCACATAATCATAGGTAGATTCTGATCATGTACCATTGCTTTGGTTGCCTCAATGATGGTTATGTTCTTCCTCTCTGCAACCCCATTTTTTTGAGGGTTATTAAGGAATGATGTACTCCCTCTTGATCCCTGCCTCAATACAGAAATCACTGAAATCCCTAGAGGTGTACTCTCCTCCATTATCTGATCTCAACACCTTGATCCTCCTCCCGGTCAGGTTCTCAACCTAAGCTTTAAACTCTTGAAATCTCGCAAGGACTCCATCCTTGGTCTTCAAGAAATAAATCCAAGTCTTCCGAGAGTGATCATCGATGAAGAGCACATAGTACAAATATCTGTTCAAGGAAGCAACAATCATGGGTCTTTTTGTCGTCCTTATACACACTTGCAAACATGAGCTAAGTCCTACTCACTTAGTGTGTCCTCGGAGGTACAATGCCTAGGTTCAAAGTCCACGCTGTCACTTTGACTTGAACCTCTTCTGTCTAGGCTAACTCCTAGGGAAGCCAAGGGGGGTAGACCCTAATTACTAGATGAAATTAACATTTAATTTCTAGGAGTTGGTTTTAATTAGTTAAAAGGTTCTACCCCCCTTGGCTTCTCTAGGAGTTAGCCTATACGGAAGAGGTTCAGGTCAAAGTGACAGCGTGAAGTTTGAACCTAGGCATTGTGGCTCCGAGGACACACTAAGTGAGCAAGACTTAGCTCATGTTTTCAAGTGTGTATAAGGACGACAACATCTTTGGCGCCGTTGTCGGGGATAAGTCATTTATCCTTGGTCAAAACGACTTAACTTATTCTTTAAGAACTAAACAATAAGCTTTTGTTCTTTAAGAACTAAACAATAAAATTTTGTTCTTGCCAATGAGCTGAAGGAGGAGGAAGCACTAAGGCCTAGGGTTTCTACACCATAGTGAGACTTTCTCCCCTAGGGTTTCATTGTTGAGGCCTTGCTTTAGCAACACCTCAACATTTAACTCTCTTGTCTTCAACTATTTCATTTCTTATTCAAGCTAGCTGTGTACTTTTGGTCTTTTGAGCTAGAGGAGGAGGAAGACGCACTAGGGCCTAGGTCACCTACACCATAGTGAGTCATCCCCCCTAAGGTTTGACTTGTTGAAGCCTTGCTATAGAAACACTTCAACATCAAAACCTCTTGTCTCTAGCCCTGTTATTATCATCATGGCCCTTCAACATTTGTAGCCCTTCTTTGACTCCATTTGCCCCAATAAGGCACTGATCTAAGACCTCCGTTGTTTGAGTACCCTTGATCATATAAACAACAAAACACTTTGAACAACAACTAACCTTCTAACCCTAGCCTAGACTAATTTTACTAACCCTAGTGTTGTCGTCATCTTTTATGCTATAAACACCTTTGTGCAACATTCGTTTTAAAGAAATTGAATAATTGGTTAAGGCATTGTTTATAAAGTGTTGATATTGTTACATTGAATGCCAACGTTTCTTTAGCATTTATTGAGAAGTGATATTGTAATCATTGCTATTGTACAAACATTGATTTACTTCGTCAATATTTTTTCTCAATTGCTTATTATCATAAAAGTCATTGATTACATGAAGTACTAACCAACAAGCAAACTTGCACATGCGTAGTTTCATTGTTTCTTTGTCTCGGGCAGGTACTCTTATTGGTTACTACTTCCGGTTATCTTTCATCTTTATTGGCTGTTTAGCCAGGGCTTTCTGATCAAGTGGTGATTTGTGAGGAGGATTATTATCACTTAGCCTTGCTAAACCTTTTGCCTTCTCAAAACCCTGGGTCATCGGGGATGTCTCCCCTAGGCCTTACCTCCCTAAATAGAAAGAACCTTCACATTGAGGTGATAGTGGTGGGATTGGTTCAATTACGCCAGTTTGACATCCTTTCATCTGTCTTTTACCCTAACCACAAACTATGCGATAACAGGTCACACCCTCCTCATTTTTCAAAGATAGAATATGTGATGAAAATATGATGGAAAGTAGTAAGGATGGTAAGTTTAGTATTGACAAAGTAAAGTATACCATCCCTATGAAAATATATTCCATGCCTTTTAAGGAAAAACTAAGTTCACAGACTTTGCATTTGGCACCTATGGAAAACCATCATAATTTTTTTGAGGATTGTCCCAAATGGCCTAAGGTTAGAAACTAGGATTCACATGGTAAAACCAGCAGTCAACATAAAGTGTATGAGTCTTATTGCAACTCTTCTCAACCAGTGGGATGACATAAAGTCAGACATGCTAGTGAGAGGACCACTCCTTGAAGAGTTTCTTCATAGGGCAACTTGGTGTTCAAATGGACACCCTTTGTAACGTATCTCTAACCCTTCTCCTTGTATTTCAATTTTGTATTATTTTATTCATTATGTGATTGTGTTCTTAGATTCACTCTCCTTCCCAAGTGAGAAGATTGAACACACATCCCCATGTGGAGCCAAATGTTGACCACCTATTCAACTAGGGGGTCAACTCCATGTACCATGAAGATATGCGATTTTTTCTCCCAACATATACACTTTTGTAAATGGAATTTCCACACCCTTGCATGGGTTAATAATGTAATAGGTCTACATGGATCATAGTTAGGTCAGTTACCTTAGGATTTCTTCATTAGGAGAGTTCCTTTCATTGAGTGTTTTTTATCCTCGGGATATTAATTTGGCCTAACCAATCTTATTAATTTCCCTTGAGTTTTTCACTCCCACTATTAATAAATCCTCCAAAATGGTGAAAGGTGTCCTAATGGATTCATCCTCTGGTGGTTAGTGTTTAGGAATGATGTAAATGACCATGTAAGATAGCTCAAAACATTTTGCGGAAATCCGACGAGTCTAGATAGGTTTTTTTTTAATTAATTAAAATTTCCTAAGGTTGGGAATTTAATTAATTAATTAATTAATTAATTTTTGATAAATAATGTAAAAACTAGGTCCTTGGGCTTTTGATAGGGGTATTTGTTCTCAAAAGAAATCGAATGACACCCCCTACACCCTTGGACCAAGTTTTAGATCAGTGGGACAAGTTTTGCTAGATGTTTGTCCACTTAGGAGTCTTAGTCAGATAAAAGCAATGTTAATTGCTAAACCCAAGACATGGGAAAATGTCAATTTTGTAATAATTGATTAATTGAGGTAAATTAAAGGTGAATGATGATTGGGAGAGAGACCTCCTAACCTACCCAACCCCTTCCTAACCTTTACACACCCCCTAACTCACATTTCAATTAAATCCTCCTTGGGATTTGCACCCCCCTTGGGGAATGCATCCCCCCCCCCATGTATGAGTTAGTAACTCTCTTTTAACTAATTCGTGGGCCCCTCCTCATGAGGTGCACCCCTCCTAGACCTCCCATGTCCCACTTTAGAGTGTGGCCAACACACTCACTCATTAAAGCTCATGCCCCTCATGGGGAAATGTGCCCCCCTTCCATTTGAAAAATAGAAATTCACTTTAATGTGAGTTGTGGGACCTCCCTCATGTGATGTGCCTTCCCTATGCCTCCCATTTCTCACTTTAGAGTGTGTTACACACACTCTTCCACACGCCACCATGAAAGCTCACGCTTTTCCTTGGGATTTGTGCCCCCATCCTTTGGCAAAAGTGGAAACATCTGTCAGGAAAGCAGAAACTAGCCTTTAAAGCTAGGCGTGGGCCTTCCCTTAGCCTATGTTCCGCTCTTAACTTACCACATCACCCTCCACTCATCTCCACTTTCTATTCTCACTCAACCCTAAAATCCATCCGCCCTCCTTCACTGGAGTTCCTCTTGGCTTGGATTTTTGACACTTGTCAAAGATCGAAGAGGGTTCTATTTGCCTTCTCTTGCTATAAATGAGACCTCTCCCTCATTCATTAGACACCATTCTTCTGAGTATTGCTATGCTACCAATTTCTTGTCATCTCTCTCTCTCTCTCTCTCTCTCTCTCATTGTCACTTTGCTTCATCCATTTGTTCTTGAAGAGCTTGGAGCAACTTTGTTGCTATGACCTCTTCCCTTGGTAATAAAAGAAGAACTTTGGAGGAACACTCGAGTACAAGACTTTGTCTAGATTTCCATTGCTATTGTGAGGTGATACTATTACTTTTTGAATACCTTGTGAATATTGAATATTTGCTTAGGTAAATTTTGTTTACTTAGCTAAGTCTAGCAATAGTATTATTGTTGGCTTATATGTGTTAATGTTTATTCCATTATTATGGTTCTTTGCATTTCAATAGATAATAGCAACATAAGAACAAGATCAATGAGAAATACACATGCACAAGAGACATAGCATTTATCCTGGGAAACCCTCTAGGGGAAGAAAACCCAGCAAAAACTTCCTTATCATAAATTGCTAATGCAATGTTCAAGAGATAATTCAAACCAATACAGATAGTCCTCTCCAAAAGATGTGCCACTCTTCTTCTTCTCTCTCACTGGTAATTGCAGCTTGCCTCATAAGAAAATGAGCAAGTGAGTTGTGTGATAAAGTGAGGCGCCAGCCTCCCTATATATACAAGACTGGCACGTGTGAAGGGGCTTCACTGGCAGGGCCGACCTCTCACTCTGGGTGGGTAAACCCACCTTTAATTTAATTCTGGGTCTCAATAATAACTGTTGGGGTCGACTTCTTATTCTGCCTATTACAATTGTCCGATGACCAATCTGCAAAAGGGGATTTGGTCCTAATACAATTACCGAGATCATTAATCCACAATGGGGATTAATCCAATGACTAAAATAACAATAAGAATAAGAATACTCTTTGCAGTTACGTTATTTCAACACTCCCCCTTAACAAGAAGGGTCTTCTTCAACAGCATCAGGCGAGAGAGGTCTACATCATTAGTGGCATCAGGAGGATAGTATCGTCAATACCATCTTGAAACATTGGCTAGCATATTTACGAGTCATCGGAAGTTTTCTTCATCGGCAGCATCATCATTCTCGAAAGAATGCCATCTTCATCTGCATCAATATGTATCAATAAAAATGATACCTCATCACAGCACTAGGCTGGCACATCACAGTACTACACTGGCTCAATGTCACAGCTGAAAAGTTGGTAGCTCAATGTCAGTCACATCTTGCTTTACGTCTAACAACTAGGTCCGAAGCAAGGTATATATCAACATCTCGCTTTACGTCTAACAACTAGGTCCGAAGCAAGGTATATATCAACATCTCGCTTTACGTCTAACAACGAGTTCAAAAGCGAGGAATCATCTTGCTTTACGTCTAACAACTGGGTTAGAAGCAAGGAACACATCAACATCTCGCTTTACGTCTAACAACGAGGTCAGAAGCGAGGAATCATCTTGCTTTACGTCTAATAACTAGGTCAGAAGCAAGGAACATATCAACATCTCGCTTTACGTCTAACAACGAGGTCAGAAGCGAGGAATCATCTTGATTTACGTCTAACAACTAGGTCAGAAGCAAGGAATACATCAACATCTCGCTTTACGTCTAACAACGAGGTTAGAAGCGAGGAATCATCTTGCTTTACGTCTAACAACTAGGTCAGAAGCAAGGAATCACACAACGTCATGCTTTACGTCTAACAGCGAGGTCAGAAGCAATGACTCATCTTTCTTTACGTCTAACAGTGAGGTCAGAAGCAAGGAACACACAGTGTCATGCTTTATGTCTAACAGCGAGGTCAAAAGCAATGACTCATCTTGCTTTACGTCTAACAACGAGGTCAGAAGCAATGACTCATCTTGCTTTACGTCTAACAGTGAGGTCAGAAGCAAGGAACACACAGCATCATGCTTTATGTCTAACAGTGAGGTCAGAAGCAATGACTCATCTTGATTTACGTCTAACAGCGAGGTCAGAACCAAGGAATAAATATATACTCCCCCTTTCAGGGAGGGTCCTTTCGAACTATACCAAGCTTATCTCTAAAGTGTTCAAACTTTACACGAGATAGAGGTTTGGTCAACACATCAGCAACCTGTTCATCCGTGCTAATGTACTGGAGTTTCAAGGCTCCTCTCTATACCATGTCGCGGATGAAATGATAGCGGATTTGTACGTGCTTCGACCTGTAGTGGAATACAGGATTCTCTGTCATCTTTATGCAGCTCTGGTTATCACATAGAATCACGGTTGCTCTCATCTCCAAGTCAAATAGGCCAGTCAACAACTTTCAAAGCCATATAGCTTCGCAGCTAGAAGAACATGCGGCAATGTACTCTGCTTCCGCTATGCTGAGAGAAATACTGGATTGCTTCCTACTCTGCCACGACATCATGGTTGATCACAAACTGAAACAACATCCGAAAGTGTTTTTTCTGTCAGCAACGCTTCCTACCCAATCTGAATCAGTGTATCCACTCAATGTGAAGTCATGATCTCCATCATAGCTGAGACCATAATCCATTGTACCTTTAAGGAACCTCATCACATGTTTTGCAGCCACTAGGTGAACACATCTGGGCTCTACCCGAATTGACTCAAGGTGTTCACTACAAAACAAATGTCTGGTCTGGTGTTTGTCAGGTACATCGGTGATCCAATAATCTGTCTATACAATGTGGCATCTATCCAGTTTGATGAAGTATCAACCAACAACTTCATCTTTGTTTCCATGGGTGTATTCATGGACTTACATTCTAGCATGTCGAATCTCCTTAAGATTTCGACTGTGTACTTCCCTTGGTTAAGGAAGATCCTTTCTAGACTCTACAAGACCTAAGAAGTAATGCATTAGGCCAAGGTCTTTCATTTCAAATTATGTGGCAAGTCTCTTTTTACATTCAGTGATGAGCTTTTCTTCTCAAGTTAAGAATAAGTCATCTACATATAGTAGTAAGATTACTGGTTCATTATCCATAATTTTGAAGTAGAGATTTGAGTCTGCTTTACTCTTGGTAAAGCCTAAGCTCGTCAAGAAACTGTCTATACGGCCATACCAAGCTCTGGGAGCTTGCTTCAATCCGTATAAGGCTTTCTTTAATCTGCATACATGAGACTTCATGTCTTCAACCTTAAATCCTTGGGGTTTCTCTATATACACTTCCTCTTCGATAACACCATTCAGGAAAGTTGCCTTCACATCCATCTGGTGCAGCTTCCATTTCATCTTGACAGCAAGAGCTATAATGGTTCTGATCGAAGTGTATCTGGCCACAGGAGTGAATGTCTCTTCATAGTCAATGCCTTCCTTCTGGGAAAAGCCACGAGCGACAAATCTTGCTTTATACTTCTCAATACTTCCATTAGCAGCATGTTTTATTTTGAAGAGCCATCTGTAGGATACCCCATCTTTATTCTTCGATCTGGGAACTATTTCCCATACTTCGTTCTTCATTATGAATTGGTATTCCTCTATCATGGCATCTGCCCATTCCTTCTTTTGAATGGCTTCTTCAAAGAAGATAGGCTCTTCATCTAGTAGATTACACATCAAAGCCGTGTCACTGGAGAATGGCTTTGGTCTTTTCACCTGTCTTGAGGTTCCTTCTAGAACACCATACTTCTCTCCATCTTGAATAATCTCTCTTGCCCAAGCAGACTTTATTTTATGGGAGAAGGTCATTTGAGGAGGTTCTTGAACTTTTGTTATATCATGATCTTCAGGAGTCTCCTCATCAGGGGAAGTTACAACTTCACTTATAGGTTCTGCAGCTCTGGGAACTTCCCTCACGGATTCTGCAATCCTGGGAATTACGGGTTCCTCTTCATATACTTCTTTAAGTTGGCATCTTCTTGATTTCTTAAGTGTTGCTTCTTCATCAAAGGTCACGTCCCTCTGGCTTCTTTCCGGTGAACATCTCTTTCGATGTCTTGAGCCCAAGTGTGCTATGGGATAATCGATTCTGCACATAAACAACTGTCATTATTGCTTCTGCCCATAAGCACATAGGAAGATCTTGATCATGAATCATAGTCTTCACAGCTTCCAGTATGGTTCTGTTCTTACGTTCAGCTACACCATTTTGTTTGGATCTTGATCCCAACATATTTGCATAAGTTCACGAGCTCTTCTGAGGTATATTCTCCTCCATTATCTAACCTGAGTATCTTAATCTTCCTTTCAGAAGGGTTCTCTTATCAAGGCTTTGAATTCCTTGATCTTGTTGAACACTTCAAATATATCCAGGTCTTTTATGAGAATAATCATTAATGAATGATACATAGTATACATACCCATTAATGGAGGATGATGGCACTGGGCCACATACATCTTAATGAATGAGTTCTAGGACTCCTTCTGCCTTGCTGTCCCTCTTCGAAAACGGGTTCTTGATGCTCTTCCCTTGTGTACATCCATTGCATATGCCTTCTTGATCAACCTTGAGTTCTGGTAAACTTGTGACAGCTTTGCATATATATGGTAGCGCCTTGTAATTGATGTGAGATAATCTTCTAGAGTTCACATGGATTCTTCAATAGCTTGGGTCATGGTAGCTTCTGAGTGACCCACCTTCTTTTCCACTGATGATTGCTTCATTTATGATCTCTCCTTTAGCACGTTGCCTTCTGCAACCTTTGCTATAGCTTCCTCATGTGACCTGGAGCAAGGTCAACAAAACAACAAGAAAGAATAATATCCCTCTTGATAATATAAAGCAATAGTACGAACAATCATCACAGTAGCTCCTTTAGAGCTATCACTTATAATTTATCTGAGGAAAAGATTAAAGGTAAGGAATACAATACGAAATGAGGTCAACACTCTCATAGTGTTGTGACCAAGCTTTCTTCCATGGCAATCTGAAACTAACACACGAGGTTTCTCCTAGAGGAGGTGTTAGTCATATCAGACAAAGTATTTACCTCTATATTCTCACATGCTATCAAGTATAATACTTTACAACGATTTCTATCTCAACTAAAGTCATCTGCTTGTCATGTGTACCTTTGAATCTTTGATTAATCAAACCTGGAGCCTTGTCCTCAAGATTGAGTGCTTGCTTTTCTTCCAGGTCTCCTTCACTCAAGTGACGAGTGCTTTCTTCAACCTATCTTCTGTACTAAGACAATATGCTATCTTGAAAGAAGGTTAGGTTAGAGGATAAGCTCTATGATCAATTTTTAATTCTTCTAATAATTTGATCATAGCTTCAATATGCAACACTGATCAAGATAATTTCATAACAACTAGATGCATATTAGAATAATCACACCTGGGTTGCATCATTCCTCTGAATGTGTTGGATCTTGAGATCCTTCTGGATCTATGGCAAGAGATCCCTTCTCTTGCAAATACTCTTTAGGGTTTAACCATTAAACATATGTGAGTACATACCTCGGATAGCATTTGCAGGTAGTGGCTCCATCTGGTAGCAGTGGTAATCATTACCAAAAACTTCAAGGGTGATTGCAACTGGTGCTACATCTGCAACTGCAACTGGTTCTGAAACTGCAACTGCAGCTTAGGGTTTTATGAGGAAACCCTAATTTTTCAAACTTCGAATTTTGAAATTATGATCCAAGGGATAGATGCGCTGAGCTAAGACGAGTTAGCTGGTGCAGTCGGAATTTTGAAAATCCAACTTTTACCCCCTCAAACTTGATCTGTGGATTTCTGGACTAGTGCGTCTGGTTTTCTGGTACTTCTGGTACTCTGGTTTTCTGGTACTTTGTGAAACTAGGGTTTCACTTTCCGGGAGATCTAGCCACTGAAAAGGTGCGCTCAAGGTGCCAAAATGATCCTTGGGGGAGGGCACAAATTTCTAGGTGGTTTTGGAGCTGAAAAGGTTCACTTTTGAAAAACCCTAATTTGCAAGTACTGCAACAGTGACGTTTTTTTTTCTTGTGAAATATGCTTCCTTCAGGTTGGCTCTGATACCATGTTAATGTTTATGCCATTATTATGGTTCTTTGCGTTTCAATAGATAATAGCAGCATAGGAACAAGATCACTGAGAAATACACATTCACAAGAGACACAACATTTATCCTAGGAAACCCTCTAGGGGAAGAAAACCCAGCAAAAACTTCCTTATCATAAATTGCTAATGCAATGTTCAAGAGATAACTCAAACCAATACAGATAGTCCTCTCCAAAAGATGCACCACTCTTCTTGTTCTCTCTCATTGGTAATTGCAGCTTGCCTCATAAGAAAATGAGCAAGTGAGTTGTGTGATAAAGTGAGGCGCTAGCCTCCCTATATATACAAGATTGGCACGTGTGAAGGGGCTTCACTGGCAAGGCCGACCTCTCACTATGGGTGGGTAAAACCACCTTTAATTTAATTCTGGGTCTCAATAATAATTGTTGGGGCCGACTTCTTATTTTTCCTATTACAATTTTCCAATGACCAATCCACAAAAGGGGATTTGGTCCTAATACAATTACCGACATGATTAATCCACAATGGGGATTAATCCAATGAATAAAATAACAATAATAATAAGAATACTCTTCGCAGTTACATTATTTCAACAATATGTTTTGCATGTGTCCATAATATAAACTATGTTGTGTTGTTGATGCATGTTACACATTATATATTCTCTTTCTCACATTTTGTTAAAGATTTGCAGGTCTACTCAAAGAGGGTTGTTGGGATAGATTCAAGCAAGGATCTACCCTCATCATTCATTGAAACTCCATAAGTTGTTCATTTTACCTTTCTGCTTCTATTCATATTCTGATTTTGGTTGCTAACTCATTAGATAGGTCATTTTAATACATTTAATTTATGGTTTTTTATATGTGGGAAATTTTTGTTGCAAAACATA
The DNA here is from genome assembly GCA_009831015.1 of Picea engelmannii. NCBI lineage: Eukaryota > Viridiplantae > Streptophyta > Pinopsida > Pinales > Pinaceae > Picea > Picea engelmannii. Next base: position 14,670 of record ML828171.1, on the reverse strand, counting down.
AATTTTCTTAACTTTTGTTGAGTGTGTTGCAGCAAAATCAGTAAGCAATAGCTCACTGATTTTTGCAGCTTGTCGCCAGGTCAAGGGTGCATGCTGTTCGTTTTCGGTCACAACACACCTCCAAGGACCTCCTTTCAAAGTGGTAACAATTTCCTTTCCTTCTCTTTCAATCTAAAGCATTGTGAGCAAGCCCAAAGGAGGGTCCCCACGTGGCTTGCCTTCTCTTTCATTTCAGTTTTTATTTAGTTTTTTTTATGTTTTTACTTCATAGTTTAGCTAGTTTAGTTGTGGATATCTCAATGCATGCTAATGGTTGAAATTATATCGAGTAGATCTCACACAATCTATGCTAGCTTAGAGCTCGTGGAGGCATAGATAGAATTTTTTGTTTTTTCGTATGCAAGTCATTTATTTCTCGAGTATTTATTTTTCACACATGCATGCAAACATGGGCATCTTAATGGTTTAAAAATTATCGTTTTCATTCTGCAAGTCATTTCAAGTTCTTTACATTTCACATGCAATAATTTCACATTTAAGAGCTTCAATCTTCATAACTTGTAATTTCGGTTTTTGGCCGATTTGTCACCTTTTGAGCAAGCTTACCGCACTCAAGCACTTTAAAATACTTAGTCCATAGGTTTAACAACTCATTAGACTTAATAGGGCACCTTTACCAACCATCTTCGCCATTTAAAACGAGGACTAAAGGAAGCAACAGAAAGGTGATTAGGTCAGGGACAGTCTCGTGACGCGGAGCATCCTTTTCCGGTATTACTCTTTTCTTTGGGCTGACCTGTGGAGCTAGGGTGGGGCTCGTTGCCTTACCTCTTGAGCACCCAATAGTTATTTGGTAATTGGGGGAGGAAAGTATTGGGTTGACACCTAGTTAGGATTGAATCTCATTTAACAACTTTAATCAATCCTTAATCCACATTTTGGGCAATCTATCGGTGATCTACATTTACACTTGCAAGCACATTTTTTTTACATTTACTTCACATGCAAGTTATCCTTATGAGTTGTGGATTGGTTATCTAAGTGGTTACATTTGTGATCTGGACAACTTTACTTTTCAAGCACTTTTCATTTATACTATTGTTCCTATATTTGTGGTGTGATCCCTCAAGAAGTTGCGCATCCTCCTGGAGGTACTCTCTTAACTGGGTCTTGAGTGATTGTTTATGTGCCATTGATAAGCAGTCCAATAGAGTAAGATCTATTGTGAGCATGCTTGGCTTGATGTGTTGATGGTTGTCTTATCGCACATACAAGCAACTGGTTAGTTAGTATCTGTAGATCTTGTATTTATTGTATCTGTCTTAGTTTAGCCTTGTTGTAATCTTAGATATTCTTTATTGTAGCTTTGTATCTAATTTGTACTTAATCTTGTTGTAATATTGTAATCTCTATCAATCTATTGTAATAAACATCACTCTAATTTAGTTGACCCCTTCCCCAATCTTCAGCACTAGTCTTAGTTGTCCTAGGAAAAGGTTTTGACTGTTCATACTAATTGTTGCATCTCGCATTGTTGCTTCATTTCATAGGCTAAGTTTTCCCCCAACCTTTTAACTAATTAAAACCAACTCCTACAACTTAAACGTTAATTTCATCTAGTAACTAGGTTCTACCCCCCTTGGCTTGTTAAGGTTTAAGCTATTATTAGATTTCTTTGCATTTCACTAGATAACAATAGCATAAGATAGGATCACTGAGAAATACACAATCACAAGAGACACATCATTTATCCTG
>ML828171.1:0-12133 GCA_009831015.1 Picea engelmannii | reverse complement strand
CTCTCTCTCTCTCTCTCTCTCTCTTCTTCAACTACAACTCCAAAACTTGTCTCTCAATGAACAAGTGAGTGTGTGTCTAAGTGAGGCACTAGCCTCCTTATTTATACAATTCTGGCACATGTGGAAGTGTCTCTTCACTGGCAGGGCCGATTTATTCTTCTGAGTGGTTATAACCACCTTTAATATATTATGGGGCCTCTTTAATATATTCTGGGGCTGAATTCTTATTCTGCCTATTACAATTATACTTTAACCAATCTGCAAAAGGGGATTTGGTCTTTTACAATAGCCGACATGATCAATCTACAATAGGGGATTGATCTTAATACCACAATAATAATTAGAATACACTTTGCAGTTACATTATTTCAACACTCCCCCTTAACAAGAAGGGTATTCTACAACATCATCAGGCGAGAGAGAGGACAACATCTGGTGGGTGAGAGGACAACATCATCAATATCATCTTGGAACATTGAGTGGCGTATCTATAAATCATCAGAATTTTTTCTCATCATCAACACAACACAGAGGCTGGAGCATCATCAACACAGCATGGAGCTGGAGTAGCATCATCATCCTCATCGGTATGAGGCTAAGGTAACATCATCATCATATTCATCATTAAAGCTGAAATAATATCATCATCATCAACTGCATCGGCATGGAGTGGTGTTTGGATGAGAGTTTAATTGAGTGGGGAGGAGGATTTCTTAGTGTCCTACTATTTAATTTAATAGCGAAAGGCATGAGGAAGGAGGATGGGGAGCTTACAATACATATATCCTATTTTCCTTCTTCTTTGAACATGTTTCATCGATCTTCCCACATGTGACAATGTGCGTAGGTTCCCACGAGAGCCTCTCATTATGCCATGGTGTGAGATTATGTTCTATGTTGGTGGAGGAGAGATTGGTTGAATATTCAAGAAATGATTATTTAATGCATGGAAGCAACAGATAATGGTGTTGAAGGACTATCACTATGATGGTATGGATTACAATAGTGATATTAGACCTTCATCTTCCATGGAATTCCGATTGGGATGACATTAGTAAGAAGTGTTTTATAATTTTTTGGATTTTTTCATATTTTTTATTTTTTTATACTTGGGAGCATTGTTCTTGAAACTTTGATTTCTTTGTAAGCACATGTTGAAAAAAATCACCACAAAAAATCTCTATAATTTCAACAACTATTATTGAGAGTGTTTTATCCATTTCTAGCGGTTCTAACCTAATGTTCTCCCCATTATACTCTTAAGAATTCAATGCATATCTTCATCATTGAAGGTAACCACCTTTCCTTGGCACATGAGAAATAGTGGACACAAGGTGGTTATTAGAACAACCAATTTACAACTTTGAAGGAAATGCATCCTAGGCATATGTGTTAGGGGTTGAGCACCCTTGTTACAAATTCAACAAACCATCCAAGAAATAATATTAAACTTCGTTAAAGGTAAATATGCTCAACATAGCATTGGACAAGGTCTTTGCTACCACTGTTCTTCCGTTGCTTGAGAGTGTTGATCTTGTCAATGGTTTTCCTATCATATGTCCTCTTTCTTCTTGCAATTCTCCTCAAACATATCATTTTGACTTCTTCATATACCACATAAGTATCTTCCTACTTCCACAATTTCACAACAATGTAAAAATAGTGCGACCAAAGATGGAGTATTGTCTCAATTGTGTGAACGCATTGCCATGCTGTTGATATGAATGTTGTAGGAAGTGCCCAAGATGGAGTGTAATTGTTGTGGAGTGTAACCTCTAGGAAATCCTTATTGAAATCCCATAAATGTTCCTAGTCCAATTTAAAATAATCCTAGATATTGCAGCCTCCATATTTGTTATGTTTGGTAAGTAGTGGAGTCTAGTATGGATTGCACTTAGTGCTTGTTATATTTCCACTAAAAGGTTATTGCATAGTTGGCCATGTCTTTCTTCCACCTCACTAATTATCTTGATAGTGTTTCCCTGTTGGTATTCCAACACCTCCAAAATCCTACGATTGGTTGTTTATGAAATAAGAAAAAAGTGAAAAATCTTTGCTCATAGAAAATCCATTTGCAAACTCGAGGTTCCTCAAGAACACAATTATTTCCCCACTCTTTGGATCATATTTCATCAACTTGCTAGTATCATATCCATTGAACATAGACAACAAAAAGTGCCTTCACTGAAGATCAATAATAGAATAAGTGAAGTATATCACTCCTCCTAAAATCAAGATCATTTGTCAATCGAAATCTCACTCCCTCAACTTCATTGGCAATGGTTTTTTGCATGCCCTCCTTTAGAACCTACAAGAAGCAATCCAAAAAAAGCATATGTAATGTAAAGTTCACTAGTTTTCCTATGGAACCTCATTCCCAATGGTTGGCCATAAATGTTCTTGAATTCTGGATTTGGTGCAGGAGGATTCTTCAAATTACATATTTCTTTGTTGGTATGAATGCTCCCTCTTTGCTACTATTGAGTGCATCAAATAGGTCTAAACCAACATTCCCTTTTGTTGTAGAGATCTTTAATATTCTTGTTGGTCATACGTTCTAGAGATCTCTCCTCTACACACATGCTTTCAAAACAAATATGTCAAGTGATATGCCCTTCCCTAAGAAATCAAATGTTTTGCTACAAAATGAGAATAAGCAGTGCATTTCATTTATCATATGTTGTTTCTTTAAGATTCATTAGTCTAGATTGATTTCTTCTCCAAATGCACCCTTCTTAAAATAGTCTTAAATCCATCATTATATCCTTGTTCTAGTCCAAATCCAATATCATTCAAGGTGAATTTAAAGAGACCATGAAACTGCTTGAAATGACCACTTAACTTGCTAAATAAACACTACCCTGAAAGTCTCCTGGAAATTTGAATTGGCCAAATTTTTTGAGACTGTTGTAATGGATGCCTTAAAATGCTTATGCATTTTGAGGGGTAACACCTGGCTCCATATGGGGATTTTCACTCCTCCAAAGACTGTAAGAGAACTTATTCTTCCTACCCTACATCTAACCATAGGAAGATGCACTTGTTAAGTAAAATCATAAAGGCAATGCAACCATCATGTCATCTTATCAACACCATGAGACCTTCCCTTGTCTTTGGTTATAAACAAAAACAAGGATACATCAAACATCATAAGTCATAAGTTGGAATCTCTATCACTCCTTGGTAGGAAATGGAAGTGAGCTATTGAAAATGGACAAGAAAACCAAGATCATGTCAAGGTTAGTGTGTATTGTTACAAGTTCGCTTTTTCCATTGTTGGATAAGGTTGGTGTAAGCATCATCAAACCATGAAATACCATTCATCACTCTTCAAGTAACATAGATTTAGACAACTCCGAAATATGCAACGACATTCTTGCCCCTCTTTTCTACCCTTAATAAAAAAATGCAGATGAATTATGAGAACAAAAATCAAACTTGAAAAAAGTACATAATCTCAAGACCTAGGGCTTGTTTCCCTTTCTTAGGAGGTCAAAAATCTCTAAAACAAACCAAAAATTGGAAATGTCATTATCCCAAACATATTGCAGTCTCAAAAATAGTATTTCACTTATTTTTCATACATAGGTAGGGAAAGATCTAGAGACATCAATCGCGGGAAAATTTTTGTGTCATTATTGCCATGAAAAACCCATTTATGCTACATCAAATCCTCCCTAGTGAGGATAACATACAATTTTTCATCAACCATGGAAAAATATTAATGTACCTCCATTGAGATGTCTTCTTTATGTCCCATTAAGTGACCCTCAATGCTGATTGGAAGTGGAGTATGCTAACTCATCTTTTCCTCCATCATGCTCTCACCATTTGTGTCATAGATGGGATCTCCATGAAGAAACCAATGATACACATTTCATCTATGTCTTCAAATTGAAAAGAGAGTGATCATGTCCTCATGCTCATAGTTTTCATTTCCTTCATCACATGAGGGGATGATAACACCTATAAATTCTTCACTTTCCAACGGTTTCTCTACCACATCTATCCTCTTCAAATATTTAAGGGTCTCATCATTAAATTTAGAAATTTGAAGAGATAAATAACTTATCAAATCCTTTTCTTCATGCAACTGTACATCATGATGATGATGTGATTCTTCTATAGAATGCATAGCCTTCGAAGTACTTATGAGATGTTGCAACAAGGTCTTCAATGACTTCATCACTCCTCTCTTCCTCTGGAACTGAAATCACAACTGGTTCACCCACTAGATTTTTGACATTTTCCTCTTCATAGCTAACATCCCAACACTTGTGAAATGCCTTGATAAAACCTACAAGTGAACATATCTCCCTTGGACTACAATTATAAAACCAATATAGTGCATCATTTTCCAAGGAACACAAACATTTTCATCCTAACATACTCATGGACAACGTTGAATTTTGAAATGAATTCAATAAAATATGTAACATGTAGTGCAATTGATTCATTGTGTCAATGGAACTTTGGGATATGCTTGTCCTAATTCGTATCAAGGAATTGATTCGGATAAGAAAAGAGGACAAAGTATGACAACCTTCTAAATAATGGACAATCCAACAACACATCACATATTTAATCACGGTCCCATAAGATTAAATGAGCCATTTACATGTGCAAACACCCAAACTGAAATTACAGTAGAAATTTCCCTCAATACTCAAAGTTGCATCAAGGACTAGGGGGGGTTGAGAGCCTCTACCATAAAATCTTCTCATTGTGCAAAACCTCCTTCTGGAGATTATTTCCAACATCAAATAATAGTGTTTACTTTATCATAAAATCCTAATCATCCAAGACAAAAGAGGAGGAGGATGGAAACCTCACATATGCTTAGCCCTTGACTTCATCCTATGATAAATCATCTACTAATATTTGGAGGGGATATCCCTGTCAATCTAATCGTCATTATAAAATGACAGAGCTTATCCTTTTATAGATTCTCTCATCAAATGCTTTACAATAAAATAATATTCAGTGCTTTCTAGATCCACTTCTTCCTCCAAGAGAGAGCAATAAAATAATCATTCATAAATGATCCTTAGAGGTTGGGCGCTCCACTTAAATAATAAAATATATAAGACAAGTGTTTGAATGGTTTTTTGTGCCACTTATCATGCCCTTGAAATAGGAAAAACACCCTCTTGAAATATGATTATTTCTACCAAGTGTCTTGAATCCTTATACCATGTGTCCTTTTCTACCTTTATGCCATGTGTCATTTTCCATGAATTAGGAAACGTGGCCTCTGGATTAAGTCTAGAAAAGGAATCCACTAAATTAGGTTGGTCGACTAAAGGAGAAAAGAGCATTGGTGTTGTCAATGAAAGTACATCCAAGAGAGACCAAGATCACAATAATTCAATGAAATATGTTACATGAAGCATTTCAAATAAAGATGGTCTAGTCGTAGTACAAAGTTGGTTTGTTTGCACGCTTGACTCCTAGATTAATTAGCGTGTGTTGTTTTTTCTCCTTAGTTGACCTTAGGATTGAGTCTGTGTCTAATGGCATCAGTTCCAGGGTATTCCAACCAACATCGTGTCCTATTACCGCCACTTGTTGGCATGTGTCATTTCATGACTCCAAGCATGCCCCTATAAAGCTTAGATAGTATACCAATAGTAATAGAGCATAATACAAGTGTGAAAGAGTAACACTATGGTAATCATTATGAGATTACTATGATACCAACAGGATACTAGTAATGAAGTAGAACCATTATACTAATTAGTGTTACAACTTGTTTGGTTGATTGTTTCTGTCATTGATGGTTTTATAGGACAGACAAGAAAACATGTATTTTTCAAATCTATCTTCATTGAGTGAGGGAAGTTCAAGTACAATAGAAGAAAGTGAGACATTTAGTAGGTCTAACCGGCGGAGATCAACTAGAGGTGAGAAGATCAAAAGAAAATTCGATAGACGCATAGATTTTTTTCTTGCGAAAGGATGATCATTTTCTTATGATCATGAGAGCATAGATGACATCGAGGTTCCCTTGCGGTACAAACATATAGTGAAATGATGGGTACCCAAGGATCTTCCTGAAATAAACATTGTTTTTTGTGTAAACGAAAGGATCTACCTGATTCCTCCATCGTCATTACATGGTTTGGGTCTATTTTCCATGGATGGCATAAAGGTCTGTTACGACAGATTAACTGAATTGATGGAGTATGTCAGAACTTGTTATATATACAAAGATTGGATATGAATAGTCCAATATACAAAAAGTATGCAAAGATATGGCTTGGATGCAAATTATATACAACTAAAATACAATGATCAAAATAAAGGAGAAACTATCTATATTGACGGAAGGCCAAAAGAAGCGGGGAATATTGCAAGGTTTATAAAAAGTACACGACCTGCGACCACAAATAATAAACCCAATTGCATATTTGAGGGGCATGAAGGAAACTGTGTATTTGTATGTGCAATAAAATCAATAGTTGCAGGGGAAGAGTTATTGATTGATTACAATTTGAATCGAATAGATATAGACGTTTCTATTATGGGGGCGGTACGTATACTAATTTACCCAACATGTAAGCAATGACTCTTATATTTTATGATTGTCATTATTTTATTTACGGTGTTAATCCATTTGGAGAGCTTCGGTTTGTTTACTCAGTGTGGCTTATTTTTGTTATCAACAATAACATTCCTCCTTGGATGTCAATAAAGAGGGATGATTTCTCATACATTTGAATTTATTTCTCATGATAATGATCAAGGTTCTAATTTTAATGTAATTTGGTAGGTTGATCGTGGTAAATCAAAAGAGGCCTCAGAACATGTAAACGAACAACAATTTTCGAATTGCATTTAATGTGCATTTTATTAATGTGGCGATCAGTTATTTAATTTGTTTACATAACTGAATTATCATTTATTTTGTTGAATATGTAGTCGGAGGGCCATGATGTTGATGATGATTCACTCAGCGAAAGGGATTTGTATGAATCCCCTGACCCTACGGTTTTAATTAAAAAAAGATCAATAAAGCAAATAGGGAACTAGCTCACTTATTAGATATTCTAGATCAAAATCCTGAGGTCGAAGAAAGGATCAGATAATTTATGAGAAGGCTTAACACATATAAGGTAATGACCATAATTTCAAGTGGTTTTATTTTTATGTCATAAGATCAATTATGAAATCTTGATTTTTAATTTTTACATTATCTAAATGGAAAAATATTTTCTTTCTTATATAGAGATTTTTGGATCCTATTAACCCCAACATGCATGGTGTTGGTAGTAGTGGTGTTGCATAGACGCCATAGGGTCCCAATGCAGGACCTCGTAAACATGTCACGATGCGGATATTTATATCTCCACCTTCCACACAATTAGGTGGGAGCCACAAAACACACCCCCAAGAAGCAGCCACACATGTAGGCTCTAAAGGTGGTGATGGAGATGAGACTGATGATTTGGCCAACTATATGGTTGATTTTCTGAAAGCAATACGTGTGACCAGCATGGGGACCCTTAAGGGAACATTTATGGTCAACGAGGAAGGGCTTCCATTAAAGAAAGTTAAAGTCCTAGGTAATTTTTAAAATTTTAATTGTTGCATGTTTTCTATGTAGACAAATATAAATCATCTAAATTATTATTTTTAAATTAATAATCATATAATATTTTTGCGTGTAGGGAACAATGATTTTTATAGGTCCTTGGAGAACAAGGCGTTGTTGATTTTGGGCCCACCATACGGGAGAGGTGGAATTCCTAGAATTCCAACCTCAAAAAAGAATTGATGGATTATCTTGAAATCCTTTTTGGTGTAGACACATTTAATAAGACCTTGGCCACCGCTGCAACTGGCTAATATTTAAAATATACGTGAGAAACATACAGGAAGCACTTGAAACAAAATTATAGGTACGAGCATCCTTTGATTATTCCATAGAGGGAGTGGAAGGCCCTCATTGAGGATGCAAAAGAGAATAAATTAACAAATGAAGGAAAAACACCCTCTAGTCCCATAAGGTAAATTACCATTTCAATTCAATACCTTCAATCTTTTTTAGATCTAAATAAAAGTGTGATATATATCAACATACTTGAGACTTTTGATGATAGGTTGACTAACACTTCAAAGGAAACAAAAGAAAGGCTTTCTAAATGTGGCCAACACAGGCTAGGTCAGGGAGACTACTTGAAGTTGTACTCACAAATTGTAAGTACCCAAATATCTTATTTGTATCGCCTTCAAACTTTTAGGTAATTGCAACCAATAATATTAAAAATACATACTCTTATGCAATGCAGTGTGATGAGTTTGGTATTGAAACCACGGAGGAAGACCTCCATCTTGGTTACAAGTATGACTATAGAGTTGTAATTGAACACCGGAAAAGCTTGGGGAAGTTACCAAGAACCACTTTCCAGGATAAGGTAAATACAATTCAATCCACATTAACCTTTATTATTAATATAATACAGTCATGTTTGATATCATCAATAAATGTAATGTGTTACAACTTTGTTTTAATCATGGGAGCAACATTGTCAACCAACCCGTTGGTATTGGAGAGCAGTGCATTGATAGCGGTTTGCAACCAGAAGATGGTTCTCCCATGCAGTCCCATTCCACTAGTATGAAGCCCCACGATGGTTCTATGACCGAGACACATGACAGTAATATGGTTGTATTTTAATCATATACTTAATAATTTCATAGTTATACATTTTGTACTTCTATTTTTTTTTACTTATACATTTATGATTGTCCTTATAAATTTTGTGGTCTCAATGGCAGTGAATGTTGTACTTGAGGGTCGTACAGTTGAAGAGGAGCACGCGGAGGAAACCATTCCAACGGTGTCGACCAGTGAATTAGGTAAATAATGACATTGCAAGTGTTTTTTTAATATTATTGAACTAGTTCAATGATATTTAAAAACTAGCCATCTAAATTTTATAGTTTTTACTTTTGTAGGTGATTCTTCATCACAACAGCCTCCATTACCCCATGACTAGGTGTTCTCTACGTGAAAGGACGCAATCACAATCAGATTTTGAAGAGCACCCAGAGAACAAAGATATAGATATTGATGAAATGCTTAGGAATTTTAGAGCTAAGAAGAAGAGGTCGGCTAAAACTAAATGATGATGTACAATATTTTAATAACTATTTATAAAAAATTGTTTTCTATGAAATACTTTTGTGTACTTGTTGGGTCACCAAAATCTCATTCTTTTATCAACCTTTTACTTCACTTTTCACCATATTCCGCTTTCCCGTAGCTTTACATTAAGACCATTTTCTTGATTACATATGAGTTTAGACCTATTATTTTGCAAAGCATTCATTTTTGTATTTTGAGTTAGTTTATGATTAAATATTGGAAAAATAACATGTTTTCACTTATATATCAAAGTGGGATGATTTCTATGATTTTTACACGTGCATTTTAATACTCCAACCAAGTCATATGATGGAATAGAATAAAGCCTTTTTTCACATCAATTTCCATTCTCTAGTTTTAGATCTAAAGTGCTTTAGTGTAGTGTATGGTGTTATGGAATAGTTGTTACTTTGATCTTAGGAGAATTGAGCTCACTCCAAATGGATCAAGGAAAAGTTTTATTTCATTGTAAACAATTGTGAATATTGGTATGTATATATGTTTGTTTTTTATGTAAATATTTCAATAGATTTATATGTTGGGTATTGGGGAATTGAGAGTGATGTGAGAGGGGGAGGAGGCATAAGAGCTTCTGCCTTCACGTGGTTGGATCTGTTCAGTGGAGTATAATTTATTGGAGTCATTTAATCTTGGAGCAAACCTCCCTCGATCCAACGAAGCAACAACAAAGTCAATGTTGACTTTGTTCTTGCTACTTCAAATCAAGGGAGGCAGTTTGATCAAATATTAGATGTGCGGATCCAATAAATTATTCTTGAAACCAAGAGGAGCTCATTCAGGTATGTTCTGACACTCTCATAAAAATGCATCTCAGAGTAAATAATGCGCTACAAATATGACTTGTATTGATTTTGTAGATATTTATGGAGGTTGAATGATTTTGGCAGGTACTTTAAGATATTTCTTCATCGAGTGAGGTAAGCTCAAGACAAACAGAGGGTCATACAGCTGAAGAGAAAAACGCGGAGGAAATCATTCCAATTGTGTCGACCAGTTCATCAAATCAGGTGTGACTGCTCCTTTCAGCATAGTTTATATAGCCATCAATTCTGGTTATGTTTAATGTTTTTGAATTGTTATGTGATTATTCATTAATGCAGGGTCTGCTATGTGATAATTTATTGATATATATCATATGTTTAGTACTTGTCATGTTCTCTCCTTGCATCTAGTAATGGTAGATAGAAGTACATTTATATTGAGTGAAAGAAACCTTAGCTTCATGTAGGGATTGATGAAGCGTTAGTTCATGCATCTACTGCTAGGGGTCCTCCTAGAATAAGGCCAAATGAACTTAGAAAAATTTCCATAAATAGTGTTGTTGTACTATGCCTCCTTTTTTCTAGGCATTGTTCCAAATCATGGAGCATGTATTGTTACCATCCATCCTAATAAGATCATCTTCTGTTATGTTTGTTTCATATTTATCTTTCCATATCCATTCCCATAGTTCATTTTTACCTTTGAGTCATCTCATGGATACAACAACTTATTAGTGATTTGTTTTGAGACATAAAATAAAGGACTTTCATTTGACGAACTTCTACAAGTTTTCTCAAATTGCTTTCTGGATCACTTTAGGCTTATTTTTTGGGCTTAGTTAAGTGCAAACAACTTGGTGTTCGTGTTTTCTTACTTTCTTTCCCAAATTTCCAAAAACAATAAATAATTGGGTTTTAGGTTTCATGACACCCTTCTTCCATTATAGGTGTCATGAGTTTCAAGGCTAGCAACTAAGAGTTTGTGGGGAATAGGAATTGAAGAGGATGAGATCCCTCCAATGAATGAGAGATCTATAAATATGTCATGCACTTATTTTACATTTCAAATATTGAGTATGCACTCCAATATTGTGTGGGATTGATACATACATTTGAAGGGAACCTTGTATTCTAGATTAGGAAACTACATCTGTAACAATTGCCTTGCTTTAATGACTGGAAAATTTCCAACACATTTATGGATAGTAGTGAACCTACTAAAATGGATTGATGATTCAAGGATTGGCACCCTTTAAAACCTTTCCATTGTCTACCTATGTGTTCATATGAGTGAAATGTGGTCTCCTACAATGGGATGATTATGGAAAATACTTAGAATACATGTTTTGGTATGCCATCATACCTCTACTAGTAATTAGCAGGCTCATTTGCAACCTGTATCTTAGGTAACGGTGAAACCACTCAGTGGATTAAGGGAGAACCTTTTGATGATGACAATCACACAATACCTGTAATCAATGCAGCCTTGTATTTTTGGATGATCGAGATGAAGGAACATAGTAAACTCCAACTGTGGGGATAACCTAGTGTTCTCAAAATACCTCGAGATTACCCAAAACTCAGGTGTGTCTACATAAAAGAGTCAATAAGGTATGCAACATCAGAACTAGACATTTGGGTTTGGAAGTCAACAAGTCTTGTACTTGGATAGGGTCTAGTTTAAAAGCTTCTCTATATGTCTACATGCACAAACTACAAGAAAATACATAGGCGTTAGCACAATATTTCCAGTAGTGACATAACCTTTTCTTTGACAATTGTATGTATGGTTGAAACTTATTTTGAGGGGAAAAAAACAATGCACATGAGATACGTTTCTTTTATTGATTCAAGATATTCTATTTAGAGTGTTGTTGGATGGTTTACAGGTAAACTATTATTCCAAATTAACATTGAATGGACTTTTGAACTCAAGATAAGAGTTCTAGGATGCTTTGTATAGTTAAAGACAGTTGTCCAATAAACGTTATAGGTTCTTATCATGGTATTTCATACTTGGCTTGAGATAGTGTTCAACTTAAGATTAGTTGTTTCAATCGAAATTGTGTTATCATTTATGACTTATTCCTTGCTTCCAAAAGTTTGTGAAGCACATTGATGTAGGCCACTATCAACAATGTCATCCAGTTTATTGATGAAATGGTGAGAAAAAATTGCAACCCAAATATAATTATTTATA
>ML828170.1:76249-88874 GCA_009831015.1 Picea engelmannii | reverse complement strand
TATGGTAGGTCCAATATGCCCCATGCTTAGCTAGTATGGACCACTTACGTGTTGAGGGCACTCTTTTGTATATTTTTTAGGGAATAAGCCCTGTGATGTATACTGGATATGTATTTTTGAGACGTTTGCGCCCACCTATGTACTTTGATACTTTTGATAAATTTATATTTGTATTTACATATTTATGTCTTGTGGATCAGATTTTTACAATGTATGTACACCTGTATGTGTGTGCTTCTTTTTATGTGTGTGCAATATGCCAATCTAATACTTGATTAGCTAGAGTATCTTTTATTTGATTCAATCTCCTAGTGACATGGATGTACATAATGTAATCAAAGAAACATTCTAACAGATGTACCATAAGGAATCATCGGTGTAAAGTAGGATAATAAACGTAGTAAACCCCATTTAACTAGGACACAACTAGCTGTGCATCTAGGTAGACCCAGAGGTGAGAGATACCATGAGACAAAGCATCACGAAGAAATTATATCATTGTGTTGTACTCGACAACATTGTTTGAGGAATCGCCTAAACAGATACCTCCAGAAGATAGAAACTGGCCTTGAGGTGTGAAAACCACCCAAGATGTAGAAGCAAGCCTCCGTGTGTGTTGGCTAGCATCATCTGCGAACCCAACGAACACCTCTAATTCACTTGACATCTGCCACAGTGAAAAATATGACATAAATAACGACATGTCCATAAAACAAAAAGACAAAAAACTGACTGTATAAGAACTATACATATGTATAAGAAGTCACCCAAGGAAACCCACCTACGAGTAATAATTCATGAGGTAGAGCCCATTTCTAGGCTCCTCCAAAGAATTTCCCTCAAAATAAACTAGACGATAAGTTCCCTTCTTTAGTACCTCTTTCACAATGAAAGGTTTGAACCACATGGGTTTGAACTTGCCTGCCCCTATGGAATCCTTAACTTTGTCATAGAACAGGACAAGGTCACCTTCAGAGAAATTCTGAGGATGAATGGACCGATCATACTGACACTTGACTCATTTCTTGTGAGTTGTGTTGGCCAAGGTTGCATCACAGCGTTTCTCATCAAGTTGCTTGAGATATAATAAGCATTTCTCAAGCAGTGAAGTGTCTAGAAATAATTGTACTGCCAACTTTAGAGATGGGATTTGGCACTCTACTGGAAAGACTATTTCCATCCCGTAAACAAGTTGAAAAGGTGAGAAATTGGTGGCAATCTTTATAGAAATTTGGTAGGCTCGTCGAGTACAACATCAAATGCCAATTCAACTTGGAAGAATTGATCGTTCATTGTAGAATAGTCTTGAGGGACTTATTCACAGCTTCCACCTATCCATTCGCTTATGGGTTGTAGGGTGATGAACTCTCTTGCATCAACCCAAGATTTGATGTTAACTCAGACATCATTTTGTTCTGAAAGTGACTTCCATGGTCAGTGAAAATCTCGTTCGGAATGTCAATCCTTGCTATTGTATGATTGAAAATAAAGAGAGATGTTGTCTTGCCATCATTATTAAATGTTGGCATAGCCTCAACCCACTTTATGAAGTAGTCTATTGCTACGATGATATAACGATGCCCTCTGGCTGAAGCTGAGTGGCATGTAGTAAAATCAATCCCCCACTTGATGAAGGGACCAACAGTAATGACGGGAAACATGGGAGTGGGGTGTGCCCTCATCTTGCGAGAGAAGATCTAACATGGGTGGCACTTCTTGATCGATTCAACGCAATCCTTGATTAACATTGGCCAAAATTAACCAGATCATAGAATCTTTTGGGTTGTGTCCAACCCAGAAAAATGACCACCACATGCTCCAGTGTGGCAGTCGTTAATAATGAGTTCCACTTCTTCATGAATGAGGCACTGACAAAGGATGCAATCTACTCCTCAACAATACAAAGTGTCATCGAGTATGAGATAGTTTTTTTCCTAATGGTGTATACATCGATGCTCATCATGAGAAGAAGAGGTAGGGAACTTCAAATTATATATATAGACTTGTATATCTCCATACTGGGGGTCCGAAGATGAAATAAAAAAATATCTCCCTTAATCGGTGATTCTTCGGGTATAACATCACCTGATTTGACTATAAGTTCAGATATAAGTTCTGCAAAGACCATCAACTTTTTGGATTTCATGGAAACAAAATACGAGTCAAATTCTTGGAGGATATCGATCCATCTATTGATCTTTTTGCCAATGACAGGTCGTGTCAACACATATTGAAATGGATTCACAATGGCAATGACGATGGTCTTATGAAGAATAATATAATGACAGAACCGTTGGCCAACATGCATTGCAGCCAACGCAATCTTCTCAACATGGGAGTAGTTGAGTTCTGGTCCAACCAAGCCTCAACTCAGGTAATAAATCACATGCTCTTCAAGTAGATCGTCCTCTTGAACCGAGACCATACTGATGGTCAAATCTGCGACGACCAAGAACAATAAGAAATCTTTATTAAAATTGGGAGGTCAGAGCAGAGGGGCAGATGTTTGGGCGCATTTCAATTCTTCGAAAGAGCGTTGAGTGGATTCATCCCCATGGAAAGGGACTCCCTTATTAAGTAAACACATGAACCCTTTAGTGATTTCAGCATAGTTTGCAAAAAAATGCCAAAGAAAGTTTTCTTTACCCTGTAAGCTTTGAAGCTAAGGGACTGTGCACGGGGGAGGAAACTAAACTATCACCTCAACCTTTAGAGGATCGACCATGATCCCTATTTTTGAAACTATGAAACCTAGCAAACGACCCGACATCATGCAGAAACTAGACTTGTTTAGATTCAAGCGAATACGATAGTAGCGACATCTCTCAAAGATTAGTCAAAGGTGCATGAGATGATCATCTCTCTTACAATATCGTGATGCTAAACCATCAAGATAATCCTCGACTATGTGTCTTAGGTCGTGGAAATAAAAATACATCACCCGCTGAAAAGTGGCTCCAACATTATTCAGGCCAAAAGGCATCTTCCGATAAGAAAATGTACCCCATGGACAGATAAAAGGCATTTTTTGCTAGTCTTCGGGCTTGATCTATATCTGATTGTATCTTGAAAATCCATCCATAAAAGAAAATACCTCACAGCCTGCACATTCATCAACAATATGGTCAATGAATGGGGTGGGGAAATTATCTGTAATATCTGCAAGGACGAGCCCTGTTGTAATCATGTTAATGAATTGTAAATCATGTTTTGTAGTTTGGTGAGACGAGTATTGATAAGTTGGTAGTATTATGTGTTTATTAGGCTAGAGAGCCTAAGTATTAAAGGCCAAGAGAATGTTTTTGTATATGTAATATGCAAAAAATTAATAAATATTAAACATCGTGATGCAGACCCCTTGTCCCTCCTCAGGGCTGCGCGACCTCCTGGTCAGGATCTTCTGGTTCGGGAGCCGAAACAGCTCTTCTGGTTCCAAAATGGAACCCTTCTAATGAACACACAGGTCCCTTCACCAATGCTTAGTTAGCTTTTCCAAGCGCCAAGCGTGAGCTCCCACAGCACATGACCAAGGGTCGTGACCTTGCACCAAACTGAAAAGGGCGCTTATCAGAGACCGGGACTTCACGAGTCAAGCATCCCATTTCTTTGTCCTCTGAGCCTCTGATAGATGAAATGTTGAAATGTCCTGACGCTTGTTCCTTTGAGATTTCGCATTTCGCGAAATCAGGACACAAGGAGTATCCTTGTTCCTTGGAATCTCCAGCCACCGAAAAGCTGAAATGTCCTAGCACCTTATCCTATGGGTTTTTGTGAATCACGACTTTGGGTTTTAGGATTTTAGGAAATCCTATTACAAGGGATATATCTACCCCTTGGAAACCCCGGTGGCTGAAATGTCGAAATGTCGAAAGGGTTGATCGGGACTTTTACCGAAAATGAATTTCGAATTTCACAACTTCGCAGATCCTAATGCAAGTTCCTTGACTCTTCAACTCCTAAAACCTGAAATGATGAAATACCAGGGACCAAGACTTCACAAGTCAAGCATCTCATCCCTTCACTCTTCGAGCACCCGATTGTCAAAACACCGAAATGCCGAAATATCCTGGCATTCGATCAACGGCTCACAATGATCCATGGGATCGATGGTTCCAGTTGAATTGTGACTTCACGATTTCGTGGTTCGGGATTCTAAAAGACAAGAGTCTCTGTCTTTCCAACTCGCGGTACCCAAAATCTTGAAATGGACCAACGGTATAGATCTGCTTGTGATCAATGGTCACTACTCCTCCCTAGCTTTGGGTGTCAAGAAGTCCTCACTGCTAACCTCCTCGTAGCTCCACCTGATCCAATGACCTACAAGGTTTCGGCATTTCTCCTCGAGGACTCTCCACCGTCCGTCCAGGTCTCCAGGATCTCTCCTCCTGGATCTACGCAGCGTTAAGGTATGTGCTTCTTCCTCAAATCAGACGGTCCACAGGATTTTACACCACGATCCAATTCTCGATGACATTCTTCCTCCTGAACTTTTACTCACTTCACACTTAGAAAATTTTCTAAGTCTTCAAAGACTTGGTCTTCACCTCTTCCAAGGAATGAGTTCCTTGATCCCGATAACACTTTCGAAGTGTTATTCCTCCTGGAATTTGTCTGGTTCAGACTTCCATCTCCCGTGCACTCCTTGCGTCTGAGGGATTTCAATAACTCGGATCCACAATGTTCCTCTATGGCTCAATGCACACCTTGCAGAGCTTCCAATGAAGAGAAAAAATTGAAACTGGGAAAATTCACAGTTCCATCCACTTGTTCATGAAAACAGAAAATAACGAGAAAATGCACACAGTCCAAACACCACCCATTTGGGTCAATTTTCCATTCTGTTATATTCACAAGTGCCCACTGGATACAAAATACATTCAAAATTACAGTCACTCAAAAGATTGAGATCTCCTGCTAACTTGCAGTTCTCTCTTACAACTGATTTTTCTCTGTATTCCATCTCTTCCTAACTGGTTGTACAAACTTCTACATAACTCAAAAATGTTTCTAGGGTTTTCCCTGGCTACTTCCCTACTCTAACATTCATCCTACGCTATCTTAGCTCAATCGCATTCCAGAGCTGAAGTGGAAACTTTTTCTCTATTTACAATTTCAAAACTTTGCCCCAAAGGGTAAAATTCGGCACCGGTTCAAGCATGCCTCCAAAGATGAATTTCGGCGCTGAGTGAAGGTGGATTTGAAAATCGGCTGCAACTGTCAACGTTGAATTTCTAGAAGAACTCACACATGTTGAGTGGTCTTTCCTCTGTGCGCTTGCCAACAATGCTTCTGCATCATACTCCCCTTGAAAAAAATTCATGGACTCATGTCCATGAGATCCTCTATTGATTTTACCTACTTCTAGATAGCATCTTTGTTTTCCCAACTGGCATATTCTATTGGGTTTCCCTTCCATTTGACCAAATATTCAAAATAAATCTTCCTCCTAGTCTTCTTGCCAATCCTCTGATCTAGAATATTCTCCATCTGTAGCTTCTCTGCCACAGGCATTTGCTTCTCCCACTGAATCTTTCCTTGATCTTTTGATCCTTTTGTGTCATATTTCCTGTAAGGGTACAAGCCTAAGACATCGAATATGGGTGAAATTCCCACACCATCTGGCAGCTCAATCTCATAGGCGTTTGCATCAAACTTCCTCAAGATCTTACAGGGTCCTATCTTCTTCATCTTCAATTTGATATATGTTCCCCTAGGGAACCTTTCCTTCCTGAGATGTGCTAAACCTGATTTCCTACTTCAAATTGAAGTTCCCTATGATATTGATCATCTCTGTGCTTGTATTTTTTATTAGAACTTTGTAATTGTTCTTTGATCTGACTATGGAGTCTCTGCATTTCAGTAGAAAAATCCTATGTTCCAATGCTTATGATCTCTCCATGTTCCAAGTCCCTTAACTCAGATACTCCCCTAGGTTCCATTCCATAGAGTATTTGGAATGGAATCCTTCCATTGCTCCTGTTTGGTGAGTCATTGTATGCAAACTCTGGTTGTGGCAGAATCTAATCCCACTGGTTATGGTGTTCAGTAACCAGGCTTCTCAATAAGTTTCCCAACTTGTATTTACCACCTTAGTCTGCCCATATGTCTGAGGGTGATAAGTTGACTTGAAGGACAAATATGTCCCCATATTCTTCCACAACATCCTCCAAAAGTGACCAACAAATTTTGTGTCTCTATCTAAGACAATGCTCATGGGTAGACCGTGAAGTCTCACAAGTTCTCTGAAAAATAGGTTTGCAACATGCGTTGCATCATTGGTCTTATGGCATGGGATGAAATGTGCCATCTTTAAAAATATATCCACCACCACAAATATGGAATCAAATCCTCTTTGTGTTCTCAACAATACCAACACAAAATCCACGCTTATTACATCTCAAGGCCTCTCTGGTATTGGCAATGGTTGATACAATCCAGTGTTCTGTATTTTCCTTTTTGCATGTTGGCAGATCCTACATTTGTTCACAAACTTTATCACCTATGTTCTCATACCTGGCCAATAGTATGAACTGCTCAACTGTGCAAATGTTTTATTGTGGATTAAATGTCCAGCCAATCCTCCACTATGCTTCTCCTTCAGAAAATTGTCCCTCATTGAGCATCTTGGTATGCACAATTGATTTCCTCTTAACAACAATCCTTTCTGAACCATATACTTTGTCCACTGACTTTTGTCTCTCAGTACAGGGCTTGTACATGCTTCGTAGGCCTCCTTGAAATCTGTATCATCACAATACATTTCCTTAAGGTGTTCAAACCCCAAGGTCTCATCCTGGAATTCTTGCAGAATTAAACATCTCCTTCTTAACGCATCAACAACCTTGTTAGTATTCCTGGCAATATGTTTTATGACAAAAGTAAAATTTTGCATAAATTCAACCCATTTTGCATGCCTCTGATTCAATGTTTTTTGTCGGGTTATGAATTGTAAAGCTCGGTTATCGATGTACAAGACAAACTCTTTTGGGACAAGATAATGCCTCCATTTCTTCAATGCTTGAATTATGGCATAGAACTCCTTGTCATATGTGGAGTATTTCCTCTTAGTCTCATTCATATTCTCATGAAATAGTCAACAGGTCAATTGTCCTGACTCAAAATTGCTCCTATTGCAACGCCACTTGTGTCACATCTTACCTGAAATGTCCTCCGAAAATTTGGCAAGACCAGAATTGGTTGTTTTGTTATCTTCTCCTTCAGTATATTGAAGCTCTTTTTGGCCTCCTCTATCCATTTAAA
Organism: Picea engelmannii; assembly: GCA_009831015.1. Classification (NCBI taxonomy): domain Eukaryota; kingdom Viridiplantae; phylum Streptophyta; class Pinopsida; order Pinales; family Pinaceae; genus Picea; species Picea engelmannii. The sequence goes on along the minus strand of ML828170.1, from coordinate 81,614 downwards.
ATACTTGTGCTGCTTATTTACTGTATCCATCATGGGTGCACAAATCCCACTGAAGTCTCTAATGAACTTTCTATAAAAACTTGCTAAACCATGAAAGATCCTTATCTCGAACATGCTCATTGGTGACGACCACTCTCTAATTTCTTTCACCTTTTCTGGATCCATCTTCAGTTCATTCGAAGAGATCACGAAACCCAAATAAATGAGTTATGTCTTCATAAAAGAGGACTTCTTCAAATAGATCAACAACTTCTCCTATTGTATCCTCCTCAATACTAGCATTAGGTGTCTCAAATGTTCCTCTTTAGTCTTGCTAAAAATCATTATATCGTCTAGATATACAACCACGAACTTACCAATGAAATCTTTTAGAATTTCATTCATCAACCTCATAAAAGTGCTCGGGGCATTCATTAAACCAAATGGCATAACTAGACACTCATACATACCTTCATTCATCTTAAAGGTTGTTTTCCATTCATCACCTTCTCTCATCCTAACCTAGTAATATCCACTTTTCAGATCTATCTTAGAAAAGAAATTTTCTCCACTTAAGTAATACATTAAGTCATCCATTCTCAGTAAAGGAAATCTAAACCTGATGGTGATCTTGTTGATGGCTCTCTAATCTATGCACATTCTCCATCCTCCATCTTTATTTGGGCTTAACACAGTTAATACTGCACATGGGCTCAAAATTTCTCTGACTAAACCCTTATCCAGCAACTCTTGGACTTGGTTCCTCACCTCCTCATTTTCTCGAGGTGTTAATATATACGCTAGCTTGTTTGGTAGGCTTTCTCCTGGTATCATGTTGATATGATGACTGATACTCCTGATGGGCGACAATGAGTTTGGCATCTCATCCACCATTATATCAACAAAATTATCCAGCAGCTCCTGAACTTCATCAAGAAAATCATCCATTCATGTACTTGTAAGGATGACTCTGGACTTCCTCACCATAGCAAACTGCATCTCCTATTCTTCCTTGACTTCTTTCAGGAGTTCCTTCCCACTCATGAGAAGTATGCTTGTGCTGGCTTCCTCTTTTTCTCTCTTCTCCTCCATTGGCAGCAACATATACATCCTACCATTCTTCTCCAATGTATATGTATTCTTCCTTCCATCGTGAATGAAATTTTTGTCAAACTGCCATGGTATTCCCAACAAAATGTGGCATACGTCCATGGGAATTACATCACATGGTATTTCATCTTTATATCATCCTATTTTAATTTCAACCAGGCATTGTTTAGCAATCATTACCTGGTGTCCTTTTTGCAACCATGAGACTTTGTATGGCCTTAGATGTGCAGTTGTCTTCAGCTCCAATTTCTCCACCATCTCTGTGGATACTAGGTTTTCAGTACTCCCACTGTCAATGATCACCTTGGATACTTTATCCTTAGTCTTGCAACTTGTCCTGAAGAGACTATTTCTCTGCACTTGTTTTTCAATTTCTGCCTCTGACTTCAAGAAAACTTTTCTCAACATCAGGGATGCTGCATCCTCTGCTCCTTCTGCCTCAACATCTCTTCGTTGTTCTTATGAAATGTGATCTTCTCCTCCTTCCTCCTTTTTCTCGGTACATTCTCAAGACATGTGCCCTATCTTTCTACAGTTATAACACCTTACTCCTCCTCTGCCTCTTCCTCTAGAAGAGTTTCTTCCACCACTCTGTCTCCCTCATGAACTTCCTCCTTGTTATGAGTGATTGTGTGGTTTCTCAGCCTCATCCTTAGACTATTGTGCTCTATCACGATTAAATCCCTTGCTTTTTCTTGGGACCGAGCTTTTACCTCTTCCTCACTGGTTTTGTTTTCAGACCAGCTTCTCCTCTGCCTTCAACGCAAACTGATAAGAATCTTCCACAATCCTAACTGACTTCATGTTGAGCTCATCCTGGATCTCATATCTCAATCCATTTATATATTTGGCGACTTTCTCTCAGTCTCTCTCCCTTTTTCCAGTTCTAATGTTCAACCGGTAGAACTCTTCGGTGTACTCCTTGACTGTCATCCCTTTCTATCTCAGGCTCTATAGCTTCTTGAATAGATTGATCTGGTAGTCTTTGGGTATGAACTTAGCCATCAGTTTAGCTACCATCATGTCCCAAGTCTTTATCCTCGGTTTTCCTTTATCATTTTAAAAACACATTACAAATAATATTATGGAAGGAACAACATAGAAATGACAATAGAAACAGACATGGAGGTGATTTGATTGATCTAGCAGTGAACAAATATATGGTCTCTGTCAATTCCGAAAACCTTTTCACCTTAGATTCCAAAATCAAGACTTAAAACTTACCTCATTGTGCATTTGTATATATTGAAATAAAAAGGTTATCATTATTAGGGTTAGGGTTAGGGTTGATTAGTGTAGTTATTATTAATATACAATGGTGTTAATTGTGTTTGTTATTATTAATTAATAATAATTATTATTATTGTTAATATTATTAATATTATTTTATATTAATAACCACATTGATATATAATAATATTTTATTAAATTCTTAAATAAAGTATTAATAGTACTTTATTAATTAGTCATTATTAGTTATAATTATATTTATTAAAAAAATAGTTATTATTTTATTGTTATTATACATAATATAGTAATAATTATTAATTAATATTATGTTATGTTTGTTGTTATTGATAGTGTTTAAAATATCATGTTTAATGATTCTACATTCAAAACCAATATATTCTATGTGAATTAGGATTAGGGTTAAGACAATATGCATATTTATTTTTGTTTTACATATTATAAAATTTATATATTTAATTAAAATTTTAATTTACCACAAATACAATAAACTATGTTAAAGTTTTAATTTACATCACATTGTAAGGAAGTTTCCATCCATGAAATATATTATCTTAATTCAAAATTTGTATCTTTGCTACAAATGAAAATTTTAATTTGATTGTTTCTCAAAAATTTTGGCCAAAACATCCATTTCAGAATGTATTAAAGTTGCATTGTGATAAACATATCCTAATATTGCAATCTAATGAAACCCAACATTGCAATGTGATCAACATTAACCGACATCACAACGTCACGAACATATCTCGACATGGCATGTGAACAAAACATTTCACCAAAAACACAAAGAGATGCAATCCTACATAATCCAATGTCACAATGTTGTGGACATACCTTGTTATTGCAATATGACAATTATACCATATTTTCTTAATTTGGTGTTAGCCATGGTTATGCTGATATAATTCTTGCAACATATCCCAACCCTTCATCTATGTCACAATGCGACATAACCATTGAGGAACATACCAACTCCTTATAATCCAACCTAATTAAATAACATAATGAAACATCAACATTCTCGAACATATTACTTAAACATAACTCATAATGAATTTCTCTATTTTATATGACCATAAATAAATAGGCTATGTGGTATAATCTTACAATGTCACTAAAACCAACATATCCTTATAGGAACATTGTGATGTGATACCCATGGTTAGCCCTTACTATGTGATGAACATTTCCTGATGACATGATATAAATTAATAATTTATGGATATAATGGTTGTCACATTCCTAAGGACATTCTAACGACCATTAGAATGTGTCGTCAATAAAAAAAATTCACATTACGACATTCCAAAAAGTTCTTCACATCGCGACATAGGGAAATGTTCGTCAGAGTGCGATGTTGGGAAATGTTAGTCACAATGAGATGTACGGAATCATCTTTTACTTTGTATAAAATGATTTATACTTTTCCATAAAATGTATGGTAAAAATACAAATTAGTAAAAACAATTTCAAATACATAATTTCCATATTATAACACTGTGACAAACCTTTCATACACATATAAAACTTAAAAMTTTACATAATATTATTAAAACTCTAACCAATATTTAAATAAATATAAAACTTCAAACAACTTTATACACTATTTCATTATCAATATAAATAATTTAATATATCATTAAAAACTTGACACTTTAAATAATTAAAACTTATTAATGGTCGTCAAATTCCTAAGGACATTCTACCGACCATTTTTCCAACGTCGCAAAAGTAAAAGATGATTCTACATTCTGTCTAAGTGTTTCCAAGCATTGCATTATGATGAACATTTCCCTACATTGCATTGTGACGAACATTTCCCAACATTGCAATGTGACAACCATTTCCCAATGTCGTATTGTGACGAATTTTTCCCATCGTCACAATGTGACGAACATTTCCCTTTTGTTATCAATTTCCTTAGGAAAAATATAAATCATTGTCTAAAAAGTAAAACATGATTCCATACATCTCATTGTGACTAACATTTCCATTGCATTGTGACTAACATTGCATTATGATGAGCATTTCCCTATGTCACATTCTGACAAAAATTTCCCAACGTCGCAACATGATGACCATTTCCCAATGTCACATTGTGACGAATGTTTCCCATCATCACAATACAAACATTTCCATTTTGTTATCAATGTCCTTAGGAAAAATATAAATCATTATCTGAAAAGTAAAACATGATTCCATACATCTCATTGGGACTAACATTTCCAAATGTCGCACTCTGACGAACATTTCCCAATGTCGCAATGTGATGAACATTTTCGAACATCGCAATGTGACAAAAACTTCTTGACGCCACTTTCTAACGACTATTTTCCCAATGTCGCAAAAGTAAAAGATGATTCTACACTGTGTCAAGTTTTTCCAAACATTGCATTATGATGAATATTTCCCTACGTCGGATTGTGACAAACATTTACCAACTTCGTAATGTGGTGACAATTTCCCATTGTCGCATTGTGACAAACATTTCTCATCGTGACAATGTGATGAACATTTCCCTTTTCTTATCAATGTCCTTAGGAAAAATATAAATCATTCTCTATAAAGTATAACATGATTCCATACATCTCATTATGACTAACATTTCCCAACGTCGCACTCCGATGAACATTTCCCAATGTCGCGATGTGACGAACAATTTCAAACATCGCAATGTGACAAAAAATTCCTAACATCGCATTTTGATGACCATTTTCCCAACGTTGAAAAATTAAAAGATGATTCTACATTGTGTTAATTGTTTCCAAACATTGCATTATGATGAACATTTCCATACATCACATTGTGAAAGACATTTCTCAACGTCGCAATGTGACGACCATTTCCCAATGTCACATTTTGATGAACATTTCTCGACGTCACACTGTAACGTCCATTTCCCAACATCGCAACAGTAAAATATGATTCTAAAATGTCTGGAGTGTTTATAAACATCGCATTATGATGAATATTTCCCAACATCGCATTTTGACGAACATTTTCTAACGTTGAAATGTGACGACCA
>ML828170.1:15996-31585 GCA_009831015.1 Picea engelmannii | reverse complement strand
CGGCATATCCACTAGCATCACATTTCACCTGGAAGGTTTTCTGAAAATCTGGCAACACTAGAATAGGCTGCTCAGTAATCTTCCGCTTCAACAGATTGAAGCTCTTTTCAGCCTCGGCTGTCCACTGGAAAACTTTATGCCACTTTTTCATAGTGTCCATCATGGCAGCACTAATTCCACTGAAATTCCGAATGAATTTCCTATAGAATCTTGCTAAACCATGGAAGCTCCTTACCTCAAAAACATTTCTCGGCGATGGCCAATTCCTGATTACGTTCAGCTTCTCAGGATCCATCTTCAACTCATTTGTCGAGATTACAAAACCCAGATATATGAGTTCTTTCTGCATAAATGAGAATTTCTTCAAATTGATCAGCAACTTCTCCTGCTGCAACCTTCTCATCACAATGGCCAAATGTTTTAAATGTTCAGCCCTGGTTTTACTGAAAATCAGTATATCATCCAGGTACACCACCACAAATTTGCCAATGAATTCCCGTAGGACTTCATTCATCAGCCTCATAAAAGTACTGGGTGCATTTGTCAAGCCAAATGGCATGACCATCCATTCGTACAAACCCTCGTTTGTCTTGAATGTTGTTTTCCATTCATCTCCCTCTCTCATTTGGATCTGATGATATCCGCTCTTGAGATCTATCTTCGAAAAATAGTTTGCCCCACTCAGGCAATCCATCAATTCATCCATTCTCGGTAATGGGAACCTATACCTGATGGTGATCTTGTTTATCGCCCTAGAGTCTGTACACATCCTCCAGCCTCCATCCTTCTTTGGATTCAGTACTATCGGAACAACACATGGGCTAAGACTCTCTCTCACTAGCCCTTTATCCTGCAGATCCTAAACCTGCCTTTTGACCTCCTCGTTCTCCTGAGGTGTCAACCTGTATGCTGCCTTATTTGGTAAACTTGCTCCGGGTATGAGGTCAATGTGGTGACTCAGACTCCTCAGCGGTGGCAACGAACGAGGTAGTTCGTCCACGATGATATCAGCGAACTCTCCAAGCAGTTGTTGAATCTCATCCGGCAAGTCGTCCACTCTTGTGCTTGTCAAGACAACCCTCAGCTTCCTGACAACAAAGAACTATGGATCTTCATCCTTCTCCAGCTCTGTGAGAAGCCCTTTCCCACTCATGAGAAGTATTTGTCTTACTTCCTGATATTTATCCTTTATCGGAAGCAACTTATGGAGTCTCCCATCCTTTTCTAAGGTGTATGTGTTCATCCTCCCGTCATGAACGACATTTCTATCATACTGCCATGGTCTTCCTAGCAGTATGTGGCATACATCCATGGGAATGACGTCACACAAAATCTCGTCATGATAATTCCCAATCTTAAATTTAACTAAGCATTGTTTAATGACACTTACCTGGTGTCCTTTCTGTAACCACGAGACCTTATATGGGCTTGAGTGCTTAGTTGTCTCCAGCTCCAGTTTCTCTACCATCTTGGTCGCAACGAGATTATCGGTGCTCCCGCTGTCAATGATGACTTTGCATTTTCTGTCCTTAGCTGTGAAAGCCATTCTGAACAGTCTGCTCCGCTGCACTGAGATGTCCACCTCTTTCTCAGGTGTCAAAAGAATTTTGTGCGTCCCAAGCGATCTTTCGCTGTCCGCATCCTCGCCCTCAACATCACGCCTCTGCTGCGCCTCAGCGATGTGAGCTTTACCTCCGTCCATTTTCCTCTCTAGACAGTCCACAGCTTTGTGTCCGTCTTTACCACACGTGAAACACGTGATAACTCCTCCTCTGCCTCTTCCTCTACCTCGGGTACGAGGAAAAGTATTTGCATCAGCATATCCTCCTTGCTGATCATCTTGTTGCCTCCTCGGCTCAAAATTTTGCTGTCTCTGCTGTGAGGTTCCACCTCTCTCAGCTTTTCCCTGAGGCCTCTTCCAATCCTCCTTGGGTTTCTGTGTTCTCTCTTGAACAACAACTTTTCCTATGGGCTGACTTCTACCTCGCCCTCGCTATCCTGCTTGCGGATCAGCTTTTCTTCGGCCTTCAGAGCCATCTGATACGCATCCTCAACTATGCAGATGGTCAACATGCTCAGCTCATCCTGAATGTCATACCTGAGACCATTTAGGTATCTCACCACCTTTTCATCATCACTCTCCTGATGACCAGCTCGAATATTGAGCCTGTAGAATTCCTCGGTGTATTTCTTCACCGTCATCAACTTCTGTCTCAGGTTCTGCATTCGCCTGAACAGAGTGATCTGGTAGTCCCTCGAAATGAACTTCGCCTTCATCTTGGCGATCATACGATCCCAGGTTTTGATTTTCTGTTTGCCTTTGGAACGTCTATCTGCCTGCAGCTCGTCCCACCATAAGGTTGCATGTCCCTTCAGCTTGGTGATAGCATGCTTTACTCTCTTATCCTCTTCGATGTCTTCGTAATTGAAGTAGGTGTCGAGTGCTCGGATCCAATCCAGCAACTCCTCAACATTCAGACTTCCCTCATAGACGGGAATGTCCATCTTTGTCTTCAAGCTCATCCTCGAAATATCTCTGATCAACCGCTCGGTTGAAGCATCTTCTGCTGAGACCTCTTCTTGGCCATGTCCAGCTTCCTCTTCAATCTCGGGATCGCTGAACTCCCCTGCGTCGGCTCCAGGCCTTTGGGTGGTCTCCATATCTTCGAGTCTCGCCCTTAGATCTCGTATCTGACGCTCCATATCTGGATTCCCTGCTGGCCTACCCCTTCTTCGAGCGTCCCTGTCCTCACGATCAGGTGACTGCCTCTCTCTTCTAGGTGGCATTGTGTTTGTTTCTCTCTGTTACCCGAACAAAGAGACTCCAACTCCGGCTCTGATACCACTCTAACGCAAGTTGTGTGTATCAGAGTACCCTTCTTCTTTTCTTCTCTCGCCTAAGATATACAGACAAGATCTTCAAGCTCTGATACCACTCTGACGCAACCCCACCCTCGACGGCATGGTCGCTCCACCAGGACCTTCACTATCCACGGCCCGAAGGGTTCGAACCCCTCCTATTCCCCTCGGGAATTATTTACCCACAGAAATACTACAACGCGATTCTCCCTTCGAAACTTGGGAGATCGGGTCTCGCGATATCGCAAGGTTTTTGATCCTGCTCTCAGTCACTCAACCGCCGAATCCCGAGTGTCGACGGTCAATGGTCAATGCTTCGGGAAATCACCACTCGTGACACCGAACACTTATGTTTTGAACCTTCGAGTGCCAAGGTGCCGATCCCCGGTGTGAAGCCACCTGTCCTCCACTAAGTCTCCCAGGCCCCACGCTGCCACGTAAATCTCAGGACTTCGCAGATCGCGGATCCACACTACCAAAGTTCCCTGCTGCTGAGAACCCCGAATACCGAAACTTCGATACCCCGGATTTCTGCCACCTGCTCCTTCGAGGATCGACGGCTCCCGCTAAATCGGGAAATCACGAATCGCGATTTTGACGTGCATGTAATCTTTTCACTCGCCAAACCCGATTTGCCGATGTGCGACGATGATGGGCTCTCTCGTGCACCTTCAAGTTTATCCCTCTCGCAACTCCTCTGTGATCGGACGGTAAAGGCACTTCGCGACTTCTTTCCTCATATGAAAGTCGTCGATTCTCTTCCTCTATGAAGAGTTTCTCCGCTTCACCACCTTCGTCCAGTGTAACTGAGAACAAAGGTGCTAATCCTTCTGAGCTTTGTTCCTCTGACTCCTTCAGAGAACTTTCCTGCACACTCCCTGTGCTCAGTCTTCAACCACCCCAAAAGTGATCAAGTTCCTGAGTCCTGTGCGCTCACGCTCGCAACAGCTTCTCCTTCCCTTCTCAGACTTGCTACTGAGACTTCACGTCCAACCTGCACTCACCTTCACAGCTTGAACGATCCCAATTTACCTTGGGCAAAATGAGAACAAAGGTTCAACTACTTAGCCTCCTCGACGCACTCTATGCGGAGGAATTCAACTGCACCTTATGCAGGAATCTCCCGGCCCAAGCAGAGAAACAATTGGAACTCATTCTCTCAGGTTACAAACCTGATATGCAATCACATATGCAACATATAGAAGATAAGCATATAAAGAAGCAAGTATGCAACAAAATAACATCAACAACACAAAGAACTCAAACACAGCTATGGAATTGAATCAAGAGTCCCTTCTATTAATTCAATCTGTACATGGGGTTTCTTCACGAATTCTCTGCTCTGTTCTCTCTTTCTCTCTATGCTAATGTTGAATGAATGTGAAGAATGATCATCAACAATACAACGGAGGGTGCCTATATTCCGTTGTCCCTCTCAAAAGATAAACTGTCTAATCTATAGTTAATTAGTTTATCTACTTGCATTAAATCTACATGAATGCCTCAACTACTAAGGACGAGAGCTTATCCACTCAAGGTCCGTTACATATACAAAGTGCACTTCATCACATCAACATTTAATGTTTGGCGCAGCCATATTTTACAATGTTTTCAAAATTTTGAATGCTGGCGCTCTCCAGCTGTTCTCTTTTCCTCCTCGCGCTGGCTCGCTTGATTGAGTGAGCGATGCTACTGCATCAATCTTCGTGACTATTGGGAGATCCTTGTAAACTGCTCTATGAGACTCACTCAGGATCAACATCCTCAACTCATCGTTCAGAGGTATGTAGATCCGATTTTTAAACCTCAATAAACCATCGTTGTCAAAAGAAAATCCTTCAAATCGTGGTACCATCATTGTGTTTTGTTCGATAAAACCCTTGACCTCTTTGTACCAATCATCATCACACTGTAAAGTTAGAATATTTTCATGCAAATTCATCAGAAGAGGTGGCACCAAAAATATGCGTGGTCTCCGACTCAAGCATCTACCACTCGGTTCACTGTTCCTTTTATGTAAGTAATATCGAATTCGTACTCACTAAGCAATTCCAACCAACACCATTGTCGTGCATTCAGGTCGCCTTGCGTAAAGATGTGTTGTAGTTCAAAGTGGTCAGTCTTTAGTTCAATTTTTTCATCCAATAAGGTAGTGTCTCTAAATATTCAAGTCATATATTATGGATAACAACTCCAAATCATGCGTCATGTAGTTCTCCTCATGCCTTCTCAGTTTCCTTGAAATGTAAGTGATCACTCGTTTGTCTTGCATCCATTCTCCACCTAAGCCTTCCTTGGATGTGTCAATGCATACCAAGAAGTCCACATCCATGTTTGGGAACTTTAGTATCGGTGTTGTTGTCAACAACTTCTTGAGCCTTCGAAATGCTTCCGCTCATTTATTGGTCCAAACAAACTTCTTATTTTTCTTCTGCAATTTCGTGATTGTATTCGCTATCTTTGAAAATCCCTCGATGAATCGTCGATAGTATCCTGCTAAACCCATGAAGCTACGCACTTTCGAGACATTCATTGCCAAAGGCCTTTCCATGATGGCCTCGACTTGGTTAGATCAACGACGTTTCCTTTGCCTAAGATGACATGCCCTAAGTAGTGAATCTTTGATTGATAAAATGAGCATTTGGACAACTTCCCATACAATTTGTGCTCTCGCAAACACTGCAGCACCAAGCACAATTACTCGTCATGCTCCTCCATCATTCGAGAGTAGATCAAATATTGTCAATGAATACTTGGATGGTCTCGTTCAAGTACCTGCAAAACACCCTTGTTCATCAACTCATAAAAACCCCTGGGGTGTTTGTTAGTCCAAACAGTAAAACCATAAACTCGTAATGTCCAAACCTCATCTTAAAGGAGGTCTTAGGGACATCATCCTCCTTAATATGTAACTGGTGGTATCCTGATCACAAGTCGATCCTTGAGAACACCGTTGTGCCCTTCATTTGAATGAATAGATCATCAATCCTCGAAAACGGATATTGATTCTTGATCGTGGCCTGGTTCAATTGATGGTAGTCAATGCAGAGCCTCCAAGACCCATCCTTCTTTTGTATGAAAATAACAGGTGCACCCCATGGTGACACACTAGGATGTATCAATCCTAGGTCCAATAACTCCTTCGGTTGCATTCTCAACTCCTGTAACTCCAGGGTCAACATCCAATAATGTGTTCTAGCTATCGGTTCAGTTCCCGATTTTAGGTCTATATTAAATTCCAATTCCCTCTATGGTGGCATCCCAGGTAACTCCTCCAGAAATACGTCTGCAAATTCTCTCACTACCAGAAGGTGTTCTAAACCTTCCACTATTCCCTTCTTGTTTAATGTAAGGATCGCATAAATATTGCACCCCTTGCGCATGCTCTTTCATAGCTGTAAGGAAGAGATGAACCTCAAGGAAACTCCCTGGTTCCATCCTACAATCACACGTCTCTATCCCTCATCATCGACCAAGCTCAATTGTTACATCTTATAGTTGAGTATCACCTCATGCGATTCCAACCACTCCATACCAATCATGACATCATAAGATCCTAGGATCATGACGTACAGGTTGGCCCTTGTGACAAACTCTCCCAGGTTTAGGGTAAGCCCATAAAGTTTCATCTAACCCTTTGTTTAGCTCCCAAAGCCATCTCTACAAAGATAAACTCATCATGTTCAACTGTCTCTAGTTTAATACTTTTTAACGTGGCACCAGAATGGAACTCTCGGTAGCATCACGATCAATCAAATACTAAGCGTCTGGTTAGCGACGGTACCTGAGGTCTCGAGCACAGTCAACTAGTGCTCTTCCTGGCAGTTATTCATTGCTACATGATTTCGCTGGGCCTTTCCCAAATCTCCCATGGTAGTGGGTCCGACTAATATAGATGTTCTAGTCCTCTTCACTGGGCAATCATGCTGGAAATGTGGCTCCCCACATTCCAACATACTTTCTTCGGTCAAGTAATCTTGGTACCTGAAGTAGAAGCTGAATTCCAATGCTAAGCCCAACACAAACTCATTGACCTTAAGTTTCTCGGTGAGGGAGCAAGGCACTCTAAAGAGGCTCCACAAACGGGCCTTGTACTCAGCATCGTACGGTCACTCTGTCACAAGGCATCGAACTCGTTGAGCTAACGTTCAATGAATTCCTCAGAAAGAGACCTCTTCTGGAACTGTTCTTGGAACAGTTCCCATGACACATCGTCGATGGCCATGTTCAAAGTGGAAGGAGAATCTTCCACCATAGAAGAGCATTCCCCTTCAATTGAAAGACCACCAAGCATACCTTCATGCTGGAGGTCATGATCGTGAAGCATGAAGCACAACGCTTTTCTCTACAACCATACCTCGATGACACATCCGTCTGTGACACTCGTGGACTTGAGAGCTCAACTCTCTCAAGTTCTCACTAGATTCTAACGGTACTAGCTAGGGCGTGCGGTGGACCCTCAGGGGTATAGGTGACCTGGCCTCATCTCAGTACTGATGGTGAATCAAGGCCCCTTGATAATACCTGGAAGGGCCTTGTCAGACCATCATCATCCCTTACAACAAGCAAAGCCAACCCAAGGTATTTATCTTCCCCTTGGGGTTTCGAGTCCTAGGGTGCGAGAACTTCTGGAGACTTCACTTCTCCTTCCATGACACCATGTTGTGAACCTCTGAGGCATCCTCTAAATGAGATCACCACCTGGACAAGTTAAGGTTTTTAATTAACGTAAGGGTTAATACTCATGGGTTTACTGTAGTGGAAAGCATGGTGATCCACCGTCGCAGGGTTGAACCCACTCTGATACCATGTGTAACGACCCTAATCATTATGACTACCAGCGAGGCAGAAGTGAATTTTTTTTTTTTTGAACAGGAGAACAATGATGACTATAGCTAGACAACACAACTGACAGTGAGCACCGCGCCCATAGAACACACAACAACAATTAAGACTCCACACACAGGTATAAGGGAAATGGGGAAAAATATGCGTAGAACAACAAGGACTAGGGCCTCTAAGTGACGACAATGTGCCCTCGACGGCACAACCGTTCACACCAGTATCTTCACTAACCTCGACCGAAGAGTAACAATGCTCTCCCAACTCCTCTCAGGAGTTCTTGTCACCCACAGGACTCCTTCGGCGATCTCCCCTTCGCACTTTGGGATATTGGCGTTCACGCTATCGCGAACCTTGTGTGCACTTCTTGTGCGCTTGAAAACTCCGAACCTCGATCCCCGATAGTCAACAGTCAACAGTTCGGGGTATCACCACTCACGATATCAATGCTTTGTAATTTTAAACCCCAAGTGCCGAGGTGCCGATCCCCTGAGACAGCACCACCTAGACTCCACTCGCTCCCTGGGGTCCCACTCGACCACGTCACCTCACGCTCTGTGTGATCGGCAATCGCAGGATCACGATTTCAACTGTCGTGAATCCTTTGCATTGGGAAACCCCGAATGCTGAGACCCCGATTCTCCAGATTTGTGCCACCTGTCCTTTCGACAATCGACGACTCCCACAGAATCGGGAAATAGCTACTCACGATTTCGACGCGCATGCCACTATTGCACTCGCCAACCCCGATATGCCTATATGCGATGAAAAATGGGTTCTACTTGTGCTTGAGGGTTAAATCTCTCGCTACTTCTCCCAGATCCAATGGTCTGTGGAACTTCGCGATTCTTCCCAGAAATTTCAAGTCGTCGATTCTCTTCCTCTTGAGAAATTCCCCTGCTTTCAGGGTTCCATCCTGTTTGAGCCTTTCCTGGGTCTGTTCCCACAGCAAGCACGAAAGGAACTATCCCTCCTAAGATTGTCCTCTGATTCCTTCAGAGACCTTTGCGCACACTCTATGTGCTCGACCTTCCACAGTTCTCTCTAAGGGTCGAATTCTTTTAGGTCCTGTGCACTCAAAGTCACAACAACCCCCTACCTTCCTCTTGAATCTCTTCCGCCCCACAGCTTCTCGAAGTGTTGGCTTCCTATGTGTAAAGCGCTATCCATCCTGAGCTTTTCTTGTAGCTTCGACCTCTACAGAAGCTCGGTTCTTCTTCCCTTTCTCCCGTGGATGGAGAATATGAACACCTCCCGCTGTCCTTCTGACAGGAGACCTTCCCACAAAATCGTCTGGGTATTCAGTACCCCAGTAATAGTTCCCTCAGTGAACCTTCATGCATATGATAGATCTCAAAGAGTTCCTACCTCCTGTGACTGCATACACACGTACTTGACACCCTCCTGGCGGAGTCTCCTTATCATAGAACACACAACAGTTACGCTTTCCCTGTGTACTCACACACTTCGCTCGATGCCCTCCTGGCAGAGCCTCTTCAGAATCCTCAACAGAATTTTGGTCTTTCTGAACTTACAACAGAGTTCATTCTTTACACACACTCGATACCCTTTGGGTAGAGCTCCTACAGAAATCTTTGGAGGTTCTGTCCACAACAGCGTCTCAGCCACACTGCCTTGACTCTTGAGGTATTCAACAACCTCAAAGGTCTTCCTTCTGTATGGGGTGATGACTTCAGTCCTGTGCCTCAACATGTCTCTGTCTAACTCCTCAGAGTTCAGAAGTGCCTCCCTCGTGCACTGGTATTCAGAGTCTCAACACTCTGTCACGCCCTCATGGCATGAAACCTCAAAGACCTCTCAAACCTGAAATCAAATACACTTTCTGCAATAACCTGATAACAATGCACAAACGCAGCATATAACAAACACACACATAAAGACATGGATATAATGACATAAAATGCAAGAAAAACTGCTCTATATTAATAATAAAAAATGCCTGTATAATTTACAAGGTATTCTTCGAGCTTTCTCTCGGCTCTTCTCGTCTACTCTACATGCATCTCCTCCTGAGCTACTCACCCTCAAAAAAATGAGATCCAAATCTCCTTTTCATGAGGTGGCTAAATTGAGCGCTTCCCTCCAGGATTTACCTACTCTAATTAATTTACAATTAATCATAATGAATGGGTTGTCTAGTCTAGGATCGGATCTAGATCTCAGCCACTACACCCATTAAATGCCTATCCTATATACAGCCTACGCAAAGGCATGGCATTCCTGGCTCACCAGCCTAAGCATATTTAATTACATTCAATTTAAATTCAAAATGAGGCTGCACCTCTCTTTAGCCTTTGAATATGTGTGTGCTGATGTGGCTGGCTGGCTACTGGCTACATGGAGAGATGCTCCTGCATCACTAAGCGCGCAAACCCAATGCTTGAAGGAGTTCAACCCAATGCCATAACCAATTGACAACACTTGACAACACTCACACAGAACACACCTCTCCATCCAAGTTCTCGTTCACATCTACCCAATAGGGCACGCCATGATTCCTCCATCAGAAACCATGTCGTGCCCAAGTGATAGACGTGTCAATGTCCCTGACGCAGCATAACCTATCTGGACAAGGGTCTCCTGATAAATCCGATGTGCTAAGGGCCAACATAACTGACAAAAAGACTACACCTATGCCCCCAAGCAATAGGTCGTCAAGATGCAAGAATATAATGCTCACATATGTGCAATAAAAAAGACTCGATGACATCCAAGAAGCCCTAAGGTTAAGTAAGAGGTCTAAGCGTGAAGGTAAACTATTGTAAGGTTACCAAGGACCTAAACGTTATCAAGGGTGAACTAAACATAACTCAACAAATGACATGCTTTCCTGCACAGTACGCGTCTATTAAAGTAAGTGCACTACTCATCCTTTAAAAAGCGATCATACATTGCTTCTATATCTAAATGAAAAATTTGTCCTAAATGACGAGTCCTAAATAATCAACATGTGTGAAGATGATATATCCCTTAATCTTCGAGTACACAAGGACTTGATCTAAGGTTATTATTCACATTACCTAATCAAGTTTGAACCATTCATTAGGTGATTGTTGCAAAAAGGGTCATCATTAAAGGGGTTGGATCTCAACCATGTAATTATATTTAAATTTCCCTAACTACCTTAAAAGAATTATATGCATGCCTTATATAGTGATATCACATTAAGTATGTTGAGTTCCCAATCTACAAAGCTACACAACTACTACTAGCAGGAATGGCAAGGATATTATGAGTAAGGGATCATAGATATCATAGTAGAAGTTAGATTGAGTAAGATCAAGAATAAAATAAATACTAACACCATGCTAATTAATATGTGAATTAAAATATAAACAACCATACAAGGTGTATTAATGAATAATTAAAATAACTCCATAACCATCAACACAATAAAACAACAATACACAGAGTCTAAATTCAAATCCAATTTGGGAACCGAACCTTAGAGAACTTCTAAGTGTACATAAATCATTAGAGTAATAATAAAACTTAGGTAGCGGGAAAGATTTTACAGGCTCAACTTGCAATCGATGATGATAAATTAATATCCAGCCTGACCATCCATGCCATTTCCAAATTTGTTGGCAAGCGTAAATTAAAAACGCAGCAGTAAGAAGGGCAGTTACACCACAATCTCCCAAGCTCTGCCATGGATTGCACCAGTGAATACATCATACAAATTATAGGCACTACTCACTGCCAAGGAAAAGTAAGGAAGTGACTGGCATAGGCATTCATCAACGAACAGGGTAGCTCGTGAGGGAGTGGGAAGTCGCAGAGGTAAATGGCAAGTCGCCCAGCCATTAAAAATGAGAGTCGAATTCCCAAGTTTTGGGCGAATTGCTAGATACACACCAGACATGACTTCAGTTAAAAAATCAAGGGAAAATCGTGGTCATTGAGGCAACGACAGAGTCATTTGTTTTAACAGCTATTCGAGGGTGTGCAACAACCATTTCAGTCAAGCTGTTTAGCATCAATTAGTGGGTGTTTACAACACTCTGTCAATCAAGTTAAATAGTAAAAAAATTGTGGGCAAACAATCAACAAACGATCAATGTTTCGAAGGGAAAAAACTTGGTTGGTAATTTGGTAAAACACAACAATAAGTAATGTGCAATTCGTGGGAATTCACAAGTATAAATGCAATAATTTTTAAAGAATAACCCAGGTTTCAAGAAGGGAAAGGCAATTCACCCCAATAGTAAACGAAATGAAGTCCAGAGAGGGGCGAATTTTGGGAAAAGCGGTCTTCTTCTATGCAAGACAGTCTTCTTCAAGGGGAAAAATGCAGTATCTAACCCTGTAGAGAATCGCTGACAACGGTTCACAATGACTGAGTTTTAACAGAAGAGAGGCACTGAGTTTTATTATCAATTCCTAGGTTCCAATCCCCAAAGCTGAGTATTATAGCCTTCCATAAAAATTTCGCTTGCCAGACACCATCATTGGTGCTAGATCGCTGCATGCTATCACTATCAATCGAATGTAATTCGACTACTATAATTTAACTATTATTTCACTGAGTTTAAAAGTACCAATGTTGTCTAGTTAAAAGAATTTGTAGTTTGAAATATAATAATTGTTTAGGTTAATAAATGAGAGCACTGAGATGAATCATGGCATTCGTTGTATAGACACCAGGAAAATACCTCCCTAAAATTTAACATCATAGATCCTATACATACAATGAAATTCACTATATCAAAGAAAACGTAGTCAATAAGTTACACCGCAACCAATCACATGTAAATCTTAGTCAAAATTACCCAACCAAGCACAAAAGTTCCTCAATAAAACTGCCGAGACAAAGCGCAGAGAAAATAAACCAAAAACACAGAGGGTTATAAAATGCAGAGCCCAAACACAACACAGAGATCAAACACATTCATTTTTATAGAACATAGAGAGTATTATTGCCATGGAGTGCCTTAAATGCCGAGCTAAATTTTCCAGGAGTATATTGAGACTCAGAGTCAAACTTTAGGGGGTAGGAATGATAATGACGGTAATTCTCAACCCCAAAAAAGGTGCAAGGACCAATCAATCAGCCAAGAATCAAACAACAAAGGTAGACGACTAACAAGGACATCCTGCACTCACCATCCTCACACAGAAAAGAAGGGCGTTGAGATCCATAGGTATTTTAATGCTAAGGCGATGGTCGTAGATCAATCTCTTGGCCGACTGCTCAGGCAAATACTGGTGAGCTAGGGACAAAGGATAAACAACCAAGAAGGTCGCAAACAACACAACCAGGTGGTCAAGACATGCCAGAATACGAAGGCCATGGGAGTCAACAATCATCGAGCTAGGCTAAGAAAAGTTCAGTCATCAATCTAAACATTCAGTCTACTTACCTAATCAACATGTAGATCCAAGCATAAAACCTACAACATATACTATACACATGAAAAGAGAGTATTGTTGCCTGTTCTCACGCTCTGAGTGACGACCGTGCGCTCTGTGCAACTCTAGCTCGCCAACCGTTGAGACTTCACCGATACCTCCCAGCCAATGCTAGGGGTACTCTTCT
Source organism: Picea engelmannii (assembly GCA_009831015.1). Taxonomy (NCBI): domain Eukaryota; kingdom Viridiplantae; phylum Streptophyta; class Pinopsida; order Pinales; family Pinaceae; genus Picea; species Picea engelmannii. The sequence continues at coordinate 18,324 of ML828170.1, read as the reverse complement.
TCCCCCTTAGCCCCTTGAGCCACAAAGAGGCCACACACACTATCCAAAGATTACGACTAGCTCCCAAATCGCCTCGCAAGGTTGAGCTACCACTCCTCTCCGAGCTGGGTATCCCAACTCCCACAAGCAAATAAGTCAAGTAGATATTTCTGTAGCGTAACGTTATGCAAATAGAAGGCCCCTAACCTCCATTACCTCCCTTCATTATATAGAGTTTCATGGTTCCTTACTTTCCAAAAATTGTCTTTTAGTTAAGTCTTTATAATTAATTTCCTAAAAATTCCTCCCCGTACAAGTGTCACCCATCCCTTTCCTTCCTCATATATTAACTTTTTTAATTAATTAATTATTTTTATTTCCCTCACCCACCTAGAGTTACTCCTAGAATCACTCCTAGGTGTCCCCAAATCTCTTATAGGTTTTAATAACTTTCCTTTTTATTAAATTTCTTGTTCAGTTTAAATTAGAAAGCTCTTAAATGGTAGATACTTTTTCTAAGTTTGACTTTCTGCTTTTTCCCTATATTTCCCCTTTTTCCCTTTTTATGTTTACCTCTTTTTCTAGTTTCCTAAATTTTTAGATTTTCTCTCTTTCCCATTTTTAATTAGAAATCATAAAGGAAGGTGTGGAAATTAACCCCTTTTCCCTTTTCTCATTTAATTAATATTTTAAAATTATCAAAATAATAAAACCATTAATTCCCCTTTTTCTTTTAAATTTTATTCCAACATATTTACTATTATTTTTTGAATAAATTAAATTTCTTATTCCCTTCGTGTTACAAGATTTAACTATGGTCATAATTATTATTTAGGTGGTTTTTTTATTTTTATTTTTTATTTATTATTATTATTATTATTTTTAGAGAGATAAAATTTTACCACCAGCATAGTTTAGACTTAAACCTTAAATTTTCGTACTAGGCAACATTTAATTAGGGAAGTTGTTTTAAAAATTTCTTAACATGTTAATCGTCCTAAGGACATCTAGGTTCATTCCTCTATCATCAATAATGCGACGTGCCCTTCAGGATGCACTAGGTTCTCCAAGGGTGCCACTTTCCTCCTCTGTTCCCTTGCGCGATGTGCCCTTCAGAACGCACTACGTGCTCCAAGGGTGCCACTCGTCACTATCCATTTTTCATATGCAATGTTTCCTTCAAGACACACCACATGCTCCAAGGGTGTCACTCGCCTCTTGACTGACTTGGTAGACATCAATATCCCTTGTATTCAACACTTCGCCAGGTGAACTTGTGGGAGACTAAGGGCCTATAAGGAATAAGGACCCTGCCTTATTGTGCACCCCTTAGAATCATCATGAGCGACTCTCGCAGTCTGCCCTCATGGCATCGTGGGTCCTCTTGAACTAGGTAAACGTTAACCTATAGTTCGAGCCACGAAGAGAGTGCTAGTAGGCTATGGTAGGGCTGTTGTCCACACCTCTCCCTCAACATCTCTGGTAGTCATGCGTGACCCCTTTAGTCCACATGTGAGTCTGGTCGACAAGCTATCATCAGCCTGCATCATCAACAAATCATGTCAGAATACATCCACATCACGTCATCTAATCAGAAGCACTAAAATCACAGTAAAACAATCAAACCCCAATGGTAAACTTCTTGACTCGATCTAGAGTCCAAGGGGTTCCATCGATTCCTCTGCATCCTCGAGGTCCCAAAATCCTGCACACTCAGTAAACTGAGTCAATAGCACCTGTCTATGTCAATGCAGTAAAACATGTCATCAACCCATAACACCTCATAATCAAAATCAAATGTTTTAATAGCATAATAATCCAGATCACTTGTGAGCAAGTGTCCTCAAAGAATAAGTTCGGTCAACGCGCCAGAGCGGGATGTTACAAAATAGGAATCAAGCATCATTCAATAATTGATCTTGCTCCAACTTCTAAATGAATCATCTATCTAAGCACAAAAAAGAATTCAGTGTCATGACTGGGGATTCATTTTCATATTTGATTGCTTGCTACATTTATGGAATGTTCATTTACTAATAAGCCAAGAAAGAAGAAGGCCAAAACATCCCGTTGAGTGAGATTTCAATCTTAAACTGACATAACTTCTCTTTTCAAACTTTCACATTGTCATTTAACAAAACATAAGATCATATAGAGAACACATTTAAATTTTTAAATGTCCCATGTCACATACCATCTCAACACATTTAAATCACCTATAATTGCATCGTTTCTCAATTGTAATCTTCAAACTTCTACCTCCCTCTCTCAATCTCTAAGAGATAGTTACAATTGTTCCTCTTCTTTACATGCCACTTGAACAATCAATTCAACTTCTACATGTCATTT
>ML828170.1:0-10350 GCA_009831015.1 Picea engelmannii | reverse complement strand
TTAATTTTATCATGTAGTCATGAAAAAAATGTTAAAGATATAAGAGATATTCACCTTAAAGGTTCATATACCTTTGAACCTAATGCAATATTACTAAAATAAAATAGAAAAATATACTATTGAAAAAAGTAAGGGTCAATTGAAATAGTGTTTAACAATTTTTCATTCTTTATATCACTATACCACTATCTTACTACTTCAAGTCAATATACTTGGAATATAATTATGTAACATCCCTCTCTGGCGCATTGAGAAAACTTATTCTTTGAGGACACTTGCTTGCAAGTGATCTGGACTTTTTGATGTTAAAACATTTATCCTTGATTATGATGCGTTATGATAGATGACATGATGTTTTACTGCTTGACATAGACTGGTGCTATTGACTCAGTTTTATTGATTGTGCAGGGTGTTGGACCTTGAGGATGCAGAGGCATCGGTGGAACCCCCTTGGACTCCAGATTGAGTCAGGGAGTGTGCTATTGGGTTGATTTATTTATGGTGATATTTCATTGATTTGATGATATGATGTTGACATGTTCCGACATAATTTTTGGATGATGCAGGCTGATGATAGCTTGTCGACCAGACTCACATATGGAGTAAAGGGGCCACATAAAATTTTCGGAGAGGTTGAGGGAGAGGCGTGGACAACAGCCCTACCACAACCTACTAGCACTCCCATCACGGCTCGAACTGTAGGTTAACAATTACCTAGTTCGAGAGGATCCATGATGCCATGAGGGAAGACTGCGATAGTCGCTCACGATGATTCTAAGGGGCGCTCAATAAGGTGGGGGCCTTATTCCTTAGAGCCCTTAGTCTCTAACAAGTTCACCTGGCGGAGTGTTGACTCTAGGGGTTATAGATGTCTACCAATCAGTCAAGTTGGCAAGTGGCACCCTTGGAGCATGTGGTGCATCCTGAAGGGCACGTCGCGTAAAGGAAACGAACGAGGCGAGTGGCACCCTTGGAGCACATGGTGCATCCTGAAGGGAATGTTGCATTGATGTTGATGAAGGAAACAAACCTAAATAGCCCTAAGACAATAACGCCTTAATAAATCCTTAAACAACTTCCCTAACCCAGTGTCGCCCAGTTCAAAATCTAATTCCTAAGTCTAAAACTTTTCTAGGGTAAAAATTTAGCCTAACCTTAAGAAAAAGACCATAGAATAAAAATAACAATTTAAACAAAAACCCACTTAAGTAATATTTGGGTCTTCATAAAATTCTTAGGGTAATGACGAGGGTAAGAATTAAATTAAAACTAATGGTTTTAAAATTTTACAAAGAAGAAATTTTTTCTTAACTTGTGGAAGTACAAAGATATTAAATTAATAATAAAGGGGAAAGATTTAATAATGCAACTGCCATTTTGGGATTTAATAAAAAGGGAAAAGAAGGGAATAATAAGAATTAGGAAACTAAGTAATGGAGGAAACTTATTAAAGGAAAGATGGGAACTTATGGTAAAAAGCAAGGTCAACGTAGTAAGGAATCTGCAATTAAGAACCTGCTAATCTGAGCTAATTTAGTAACATCTTTTATTTAGGAAAGTATTTAAAACATGTAAGGGGATCTAGGAACACCTAGGAGTAAATTTAGGAGTGACTCTAGGTAGGTGAGGGATTTGAGACAATTAATAAATTTAAAGAAAATATTTATTGGAGAAAAGAGGGGGATGGACGACACTTATGCGATGGAGAATATTCAGAATATTTTATGGAAACTTCATTAAAAATGTGATTTAGGAAAGTTGGTGGGTCTAAAAAAATCTATAAAAGAAAATGAAGATGAGGAGGAAAGGGATCGGTTATTAGCGTAATGTTACGCAGCTAGATTTGTGACTTGACTAATTCCTTGTGGGGAGTTGGGATTTTCCAGCTCAGATTAGAGTGGTAGCTCAGCCTTGCAAGGCAAGATGGAAAGATAGACTTACTATCTGGATTTGTGTAGCCACTTTGCGGCTCAGGAGGCTAAGGGGGAAGCAAAGTACCCCTAGCGATTGGCTGGGAGGTACCGGTGTAGCCTCTACGGTCGGTGAGCAGGAGTGGGACAGAGCACGTGGACAATGCTTGGAGAAGGAAAAAGGCAACGGTACACGCCTTAATTTTGCAGAGTAGATTGCTTAATATTTAAGCTTGGTTGGCTTGTTGATTTAAAAAAAATAAATGAATTGGTTAAACGTGTTAAGGTTCCGTCTGAATTTGATTGAAATTGTTTCATGGCTGAAGGTTGGGTGGTTTCATTTAGAATGGAAGCATTTTCTTTTTCTGGAATATTTAGTTCGTTGTATTACTAATGAAACCTTGGTTGCCATTCAATAACCCCCCTTGGCCCATGTCGCTGCGTTCACCTTACTTTTCATTCTTATTTTATTTTTTTACATTCATCGCTTCTCATGTATAAAGGGATAACATAGTTTTGTACTGATGGTTCTGGCAGTTTGAGTTTGCGTTGTTACCCTTCCTGGAAAATCAAAATATGAGTATTACTCCTGGCATTTTTTTTTGTTGAAATTTTGGATTTGAGATTGGTTCTGGCAATAGATAACAAAATTGTTTATTTCAAAAAAAAGGGAGAATGAAATTCTCACTGCGCGCTGCTATACATCCCTGCATTTTCATTTTTTTTTATCCCTGAGTTTTGTTGTTATTGTCTTCGTTATGTGTATGGAGTTTATAGGTTAATGGATGTGTCTATGGCATTCAATTTCACAGTGGGAATTTTAACCTTGCAGCCATGGCGTTTTTACATTGTCGGGGCGTTTTTAATTTCTGTTGGTATATTTACATTCAGTGGGCATAATTACTTCACTGTGGGCGATTTTACATTGCTGTGGGCGTTTTGTATTTTTCTGTGGGCGTATTACTTCACTGTGGGCGTAATTAATTCACTGTGGGCATATTTACATTTCCATGGGCATTTTGTATTTTGTTGTGGGTGTATTACTTGACCGTGGGCGTAATTACTTCACTGTTGGTGATTTTACATTGCTGTGGGCATTTTGTATTTTGTTGTGGGCGTATTACTTCACTGTGGGCATAATTACTTCACTGTGGGTGATTTTACATTGCCATGGGCGTTTTTATTTTGCTATGGGCGTATTACTTCACTGTGGGCGTAAATGAAAAATTTTAACTGGTCATTATTCTTGATTAAATATGGGTCAATTATTTTGTTCAATGTTATCCCAGTTGAGAACATACATGCAAAATAAGGCCCTGGAGTGATTAATTTTAGAAGGTACCTAGATGACAAATTTTGATCTATAGTTGCATGATGGAATGGCCTTGAGACTAGGGTAGATTGTATTCCTCGTTCAAACTAACATTGTACAGGGTTGTAAACTTATGTGTGCTTAGTCTGCTAGTGTCGGGCGGGATGTAGACACCTCCATGTAGCCTTATTATATAAGTTTGTGTGTGTGATTATTTTTTGTGTAAAGAATCCAGTGCCATATCAGGAGTCTTGGGCCCTTTAAAGGCAGGGTTTCCACTCTTGCGACACACCTGACGGAGATTACTAGTTTCTGCCTGAGTAGTCATCTAGGAGCCTATCTGACCTTCTCTCTCTCTAGAGAAGAGAACTAAGATTAAACGCCCTGCTTTCCTGTGTAGAAATAGTAAAATCTACTACTATGGATTCTTCCTTCTGTTTTCATACTGTGCATAACCCAGTATGTCGTTAAATGTTTGCATTGGGCACCTTATGGCTATGGTCATTAATGCTTGTAGTTACTTATTGTGCACCTTATGGCTATGTTCGTTAATGCTTGCAGTTACTTGTTGTGTGACTTATGGATATGGTCGTTAATGCTTGCAGTTACTTGTTGTGCGCCTTGTGTCTTCTTGTTGTGATCATCGTCGTTGCGTCTTGTTAGTCGTCGGGTGGTGACATAGAGTCAAGTGTGTCTGTTCCTTTTAACACGAGCACACACACCTTAACAAAAAAAAAAATTGCACCTGTTATCAGATTTGTGTCGTAACGAGGAGGGTCGTTACATATGGTATCAGAGCGGGTTCGACCAGCAACTTGGGATTCACTATGGCTTTCGTTGACATGAATTGATTTTATTATACTATTTCTGATCGAGTTGATTGTGTGCGTGTAGGTAATCATGGTTAGAGGACGCTGCAGAGTAGACGATGGGGTGATAGGGGAGGAGGCGCAACGCCTCCAGTAGCATCCACACCTGAGGGGTCTAACCCCTAGGGAGGCGAACAGGTTCTTGGACAAGAGCCGATAGCGGTTGGTGATGTTGTTTGAATGATGAGATCTTTCAGCGCATGTCCGAGGCACTGATCAATCGATTGGACAGATATGAGGTCAGGGCACTAGCACCCGCTGAGGTTCCACCGCGTGCACCGACCGTTACAGGTAGCGTTCACCGTGAACTCGAGAAGGTTAAATTTCCCGAGTTCTTTGGTGCCCCGGATGGCACCGCCGCCGAGGCATGGTTGGAGAGTATAGCGATGTGCTTCGCACTTCGCGATTATACCTCCAACATGAAGGTCCACATGGTGGTCTTTTAATTGAAGGGGAGCGCTCTTCTATGGTGGAAGACGCTCCTACCGTAGCTGAACATGGTCGTTGAAGACGTGTCATGGGAACTGTTCGAGGAACGGTTCCAAGAGAGGTACCTTTCAGAGGAATTCACTGAGCATCAGCTCAATGAGTTCAATGCATTACGAAAGGGAGGTCTTATGTTGCCCGAGTACGAGACACATTTTATGGAGCTGCTCCGGTATGCTCCGCACCTTAACACTGAGAAGCTCAAGGTCAACAAGTTTGTGTTTGGCCTTAACGATAGCCTGCGTGCAAAGGTTAGGATCTTGATGCCTTGAACCTTGCACGATGTCGTCCAAAAGGCCCTCATAGCAGAGGAGGAGCTTATCAGTGGGGGTCAGACCATGACTCCAGCAAGACCCGCAGGGCAGGGTTCATTTGGTACACCGCAGCATCAGACACCAGTGAGGCATACGGCAGGATATCATGGCTTCTAGAGAGGATCCACTTTCACTACACCCAAACGAATGCCGCCTCAACAGCGGACACCTTATCGGGGACAACAACATCAGCAATAGCGTTGCCCGCAGCAATAGCAGTTTAGGCCTGTTAAGCAGAGCAGACCAGGGTTCCAGGCCAGTGGGCCGTCATCTTCTACTTCAGGTACTAGGACTACTGGGCTGAAGAAGGGGTGTTGGACATGTGGAGAGACACACTACCAGCATGACTGTCCTGTGGAGAGGACCAAGGCATCCAGATCAACTGGACCCACTACAGTGGGAGATATGGGCAAGGCCCATTGGATTCATGCAATGGTGAATAACCGCCAGGAAGAGCACCAGTCGACTGTGCTCGAGATGACAGGTACTGTCGTTGACTATACCCTTAGTATTTTGATAGACCCTGGTGCTACTGAGAGTTTCATTTCTGGTGTAGCACTAAAAAGGATTAAGGTAAAGGAAGTCGATCAAGATGAGTTTATCTTCGTAGAGATGGCTTCTGGAGCCAAACAGAAGGTTGGAGGAAAGGTTATGGGCTGTGCCCTTAACTTGGGAGAGTTTGTCATGAGTGTCAACTTGTACGTCACGATCTTAGGATATTATGACATCGTGATTGGTATGGATTGGTTGGAATCACATGAGGCGATACTCAACTGTAAGACGAAATGGTTGAGCTTGGTCGATGATGAAGGACAAAGATGTGTGATTGTAGGATGGAACCAGGGAGTTTCCCTGAGGTTCCTCTCTTCCTTACAGTTACAGAAGAGTATGCGCAAGGTGTGCAAGCTTTATGCGATCCTTGCGTTAAATGAAAAGGGAGTAGCAGAGGGACTAGAACACCTTCCAGTGGTGAGAGAGTTTGTGGACGTATTTCCAGAGGAGTTACCTGGGATGCCGCCAGAAAGGGAATTGGAGTTTACCATAGACCTGAAACCGAGGACCGAACCGATAGCAAGAATTCCTTATCGAATGTCGACCCCGGAGTTTCAAGAGTTGAAAATGCAACTGAAGGAGTTGTTGGACCTGGGACTGATACGCCCTAGTGTGTCACCATGTTGTGCACCAGTTATTTTCATACGAAAGAAGGATGGGTCATGGAGGCTTTGCATTGACTACAGTCAATTGAATAAGGATACGATCAAGAATCAATATCCCTTACCAAGAATTCATGATCTGTTCGATCAAATGAAGGGTGCGACGGTGTTCTCCAAGATCGATTTGTGATCAAGGTATCACCAGTTATGGATCAAGGAGGATGACGTCCCTAAGACCGCCTTTAAGAAGAGATTTGGACATTATGAGTTTACTATTTTACCGTTTGGACTGACAAATGCCCCAGGGGTATTCATGAGTTTGATGAATGGGGTGTTCCACGAGTACTTGGACAAGTTCATCCAAGTATTCATTGATGATATCTTGATCTACTCTCAGACGACGGAGGAGTAAAATGAGCACTTGCGCTTGGTACTACAGTGTCTACGAGAGAACAAATTGTATGGGAAGTTGTCCAAATGCTCTTTTTATCAATCGAGGACTCACTACTTAGGGCATGTCATCTCCGGTGAAGGTATTGTCCTGGATCCAACCAAGGTTGATTCTATTATGGAATGTCCTGCGTCGACGAATGTCACAGATGTGCGTATTTTTATGGGTTTAGCAGGATATTATCGACGGTTTATCGAGGGATTTTCGAAGATAGCAAATCCGATCATGGAATTGCAGAAGAAAAAAAAGAAGTTTGTTTGGAACGAGAAATGCGCGGAAGCATTTCAGAGGCTTAAATGGTTGTTGACAACAACGCCGATACTAAAAGTCCCTGACATGAACGCAGACTTTTTGGTATGCACTAACGCATCCAAGGAAGGTTTAGGCGGAGACTTGATGCAAGATAGATGAGTGATTGCTTACATTTCAAGGAAACTGGGAAGGCATGAGGAAAACTACATGACACATGATTTGGAGTTATTAGCCATTGTATATGCCTTGAAGGTTTGGAAGCACTACCTTGTTGGATGAAAATTTGAATTAAAGACTGATCATTGTGGACTACAACACATTTTTACGCAAAGCGACCTAAACGTGCGACAACGACGTTGGTCGAAATTGCTTAGCGAGTACGACTTCGAGATTAATTACATAAAGGGAACAGTGAACTGAGTGGTGGATGTTTTGAGTCGGAGGCCACGCATCTTTTCGGTGTTACCTCTTCAGACAAATCTACGTGAGAATATTCTCACTTTACAATGTGATGATGACTGGTACAAAGAAGTCGAGGATTTTATCGGACAAAACACAATGAAGGTACCACGATATGAGGGATATTCATTTGATAGCGATGGTTTATTGAGGTTTAGAAGTCAGATTTATGTACCGCCAAATGACGAGTTGAGGATGTTGATCCTGAGCGAGGCTCATAGAGAAGTTTACATGGTGCACCCAGGAGTCACGAAGATGAGGGCAGACCTTAAACCCTTATTCTTCTGGAAGGGAATGAAGGCCGACATAGTCAACTTTGTGGCTGGATGTCTAGAGTGTCAGCAGGTAATGGATGAACATAGACACCCGACAGGATTACTTCAACCACATGCCATTCCAGAATCGAAATGGGAAGTTATTTCGATGGATTTTATTGTTGGATTTCCACTGACGGTAAGGAGACACGACTCGATTTTTGTAGTAGTAGACACTCTGACAAAGAGTGCTCACTTTATTCCTATGCGTATGACATATCAGGCACCTGAAATAGTGAGGTTTTTCATCAGTGAGATTGTGAGGCTGCATGGCGTGCCTAAAAAGATTATATCCGATCAAGGATCAGTGTTTACTGGATGATTTTGGACGAGTTTCCAAGAGGCCTTGGGAACCCAACTTAATTTTAGTACTGCGTATCACCCAGAGACTGGCATACAGACCGAATGAATGAACCAAACCTTGGAAGACATGTTGCGCATGTACGTGATGGACCAACAAAAGCGTTGGGAGGAGTTCTTGCCTCTAGTGGAGTTCACTTACAACAACAGTTACTAGAGAACCATTAAGATGGCGCCTTTTGAGTTTCTTTACGGGCGACCGTGTCGGACGCCCTTGAGTTGGGATCAACTTGAGGATAGGGTCCTGGTGGGACCAGAAGCGATCCAAGAAATGCAAGAGAAAATGAAAACCATAAGACAAAGGATTAAAGAAGCATAGGATCAACAGAAGAGTTATGTTGATGCGCACCGATTCGACCGTAGTTATGAGGTCGATGATCGAGTCTTCTTGTGAGTTAAACTGCATAAGAGTTCGATCAAGTTTGGAAAGGGAGCTAAAATCTCTCCTAGGTTTGTGAGACCTTTTGAGATTGTGGAGAGAAAGGGGCTCGTGGCCTATCGACTAGCTTTGCCTGATTCTTTGAGGCATATGCACGATGTTTTTCATGTATCTGTTTTGAGACATTATATCAGTGATCCTACACATGTGATTGACATGAGTTCCTTGTAGGTATCGGACGAGGGATCGCTCACGGCTGAGCTGGTCCACATCTTAGATCATCGCGTTTGACAGTTACGATGTCGAATGGTAGATCAGGTCAAGGTCCAGTGGGACAGTTATAGTCTACACTCGGCGACCTGGGAGGACGCATATGATATGCGCCAGTAGTTCCCATTTTTTTTTGATAGATAGACTTATGATACTATGGTACTTTTATTTCGGAATTTATAATGAGAAACTTTGGGACGAAGTTTAGACCAAGAGGGGGTGTATGTAAAATCACGCTCTAGCGCACTGAGAAAACTTATTCTTTTAGGACACTTGCTCGCAAGTGATCTAGACTTTTTGATGTTAAAACATTTATCCTTGATTATGATGCGTTATGATAGATGACATGATGTTTTACTGCATGATGTAGACAAGTGCTATTGACTCAGTTTTATTGAGTGTGCAGGGTGTTGGACCTTGAGGATGTAGAGGCATTGGTGGAACCCCCTTGGACTCTCGATTGAGTCAGGGAGTGTGCTATTGGGTTGATTTATTTACTGTGATATTTCATTGATTTGATGATATGATGTTGACATGTTCTGACATGATTTTTTGGATGATGCAGGCTGATGATAGCTTGCCGACCAGACTCACATATGGAGTAAAGGGGCCACACACCATTTCCATAGAGGTTGAGGGAGAGGTGTGGACAACATCCTTGCCACAGCCTACTAGCACTCTCGTTGTGTCTTGAACTGTAGGTTAATGATTACCTAGTTCGAGAGGATCCACGATGCTGTGAGGGAAGACTCCGATAGTCACTCATGATGATTCTAAGGGGCACGCAATAAGGCGATGGCCTTATTCCTTAGCGCCCTTACTCTCCCACAAGTTCACCTGGCGGAATGTTTACTCCAGGGGTTATATATGTCTACCAATCAGTCAAGTTGGCGAGTGGCATCCTTGGAGCACGTGGTGCATCCTGAAGGGAACGCCGCATGAAGGAAACATAAGTTTGGCAAGTGGCACCCTTGGAGCATGTGGTGCATCCTAAAGGATATGTCACACAAAATAAACACAATAAGCGAGTGGAACCCTTGGAGCACGTGGTGCATCCTGAAGGGCACGTCGCGCAAAGGAAACGAATGAGGCGAGTGGCACCCTTGGCGCACGTGGTGCGTCTTGAAGGGCATGTCGCATTGATGTTGATGAAGGAAACAAACCTAAATATCCCTAAGACAATAACACCTTAAGAAATCCTTAAACAACTTCCCTAACCCAATGTCGCCCAGTCTAGAATCTAAGTCCTAAGTCTAAAACTTTTCTAGGGTAAAAATTTAGCCTAACCTTAAGAAAAATACCCTAGAATAAAAATAACAATTTAAACAAAAACCCACTTAAGTAATAGTTGGGTATTCATAAAATTCTTGGGGTAATGACGAGGGTAAGAATTAAATTAAAACTAATGGTTTTAAAATTTTACAAAGAAGAAATTATTTCTTAACTTGTGGGAGTACAAGGATATTAAATTAATAATAAAGGGGAAATATTTAATAATGCAACTTCCATTTTGGGCTTTAATAAAAAGGGGAAAGAAGGGAATAATAAGAATTAGGAAACTAAGTAATGGAGGAAACTTATTAAAGGAAAGATGGGAACTTATGGTAAAAAGTAAGGTCAAGATAGTAAGGAATCTGCAATTAAGAACCTGCTAATCTGAGCTAATTTAGTAACATCTTTTATTTAGGAAAGTATTTAAAACATGTAAGGGGATCTAGGAACACTTAGGAGTAAATTTAGGAGCGACTCTAGGTGGGTGAGATTTGAGACAATTAATAAATTTAAAGAAAATATTTATTGGAGAAAAGAGAGGGATGGAC